>CAUOFW020008613.1:1328370-1398647 GCA_963454935.2 Ilex paraguariensis
GCCAGGGTGTCTGCTCGTGAGTTTTCAGCTCTTGGGAAGTGTCTAATCTGAACTCGTACAAACTTCTTAATCAGCTCCTGTACCTTCCTGAGGTAAAACACCATTTTTTTGCCTCTAGCCTCATAAGACTCTTCTATCTATTTTACTACTAGTTGAGAATCGTTGCAGATCTCCAACTGTTCTGCCTCCATTGAATGGGCAAGGTTGAGTCCAACTATGACAGCCTCGTATTTTGCCTCGTTGTTTGAAGCCTTAAACCCAAATTTGAGTGCATATTCGACATCTACTCCATCTAGGGAGGTTAAGATTAAGCCTACCCTGCTCTCCTGAGCATTAGCAACTCCATCTACTGAAAGCTGCCATGTGGGGAAGTCGGGTACCAGCTGCGTGATCTCCAGAGGTTTTGGTGTCATGAATTCTGTAATGAAGTCTGCTAAAATCTGCCCTTTGACTGCAATTCTTGGCTTGAACCTAATATCAAACTCGCTGAGCTCTATAGCCCACTTTATTAGCCTTCCTGAGGACTCCGGTTTATGTAGCACTTGCTTCATCGGCTGCTCTGTTGGTACCTCGATGGTGTGCGCCTGGAAGTATGGTCTAAGTCTCCTGGCTGTGGTTACCAAAGCCCAAGCTAGTTTCTCTATTTTTGGGTATCTCTCCTCTACCCCCCTCAAAGCTCTGTTGTAGTAGTAGATCGGCTGCTGAGCTCTGTCTCTCTCCCTCACCAGAGCTGCGCTAGCCGAGAAATCTGAAACAGCCAGATATAGAGTGAGTACCTTCCCTTCCAAGGGGCTTGCCAGCAGAGGTGGGGAACTCAGGTAAACCTTTAGAGCCCTAAATGCCTCTTTGCATCGAGTATTCCAATGGAATGCCTTTTTTAGGACTTGAAAGAAAGGTTGGCACTTGTCGCTTGATCTGGACACAAAATGTCCCAAGGCTGCTATTCTTCCTGTCAGGCGTTGGATTTCTCTTACGTTAGATGGTGGCTACATATCTAGGACTACCTTTACTTTTTCGGGGGTTAGCCTCTATCCCTCTATTGTTTACTATGAAACCCATAAATTTTCCCGTAGATACTCCAAAGGCACATTTGGCAGGGTTTAGCTTTATCTTGTATTCCTTAAGGACATGAAACGATTCTGCTAGGTGTGCAATGTGGAGCTTTGCCTTCAGTGACTTCACCAACGTGTCATCGATATAGACCTCCATGGATGTTCTAATTTGCCTTTGGAACATTCGGTTCACCAGATGCTGGTAGGTAGCTCTCGCGTTCTTTAACCCAAAAGGCATAACCTGATAGCAGTAAGTCCCCTGCTCAGTCACGAAAGAGGTCTTCTCCTGGTCGATTGGATCCATCCTGATCTAATTATAACTTGAGAAAGCGTCCATAAAGATGAGGAGTTCGTGCCCAGCGATGGCATCCATTATTAAATCGATCCGGGGTAAAGGAAAACTATCCTTATGGCACGCTCGGTTGAGATCAGTAAATTCTATGCAGAGTCGTCATTTGTCGTTGGTTTTCCTGACAAGAACCACGTTGGCCAACCAGGTAGGGTAATCTACTTCCTTTATAGCTCTGGCGTGAAGAAGCTTGCCGACCTCCTCATTGATTGCTTTCTGACGCTCTAGGGNTGACAGGCTTGTAGGTAAGATTCACACTCAACTTGTGAATGATAACCGAGGAGTCAATACCTTCCATGTCTTCTTGTTTCCAAGCGAACACCCTCATATTCTCCTTCAAGAACAGGATAAAAAGTTCCTTAACCTCTCTACTCAGTTTAGTCCCAATGTAGACGAGATGTTCTAGCTCTTCATCAAGCTGAACTGGCTCTAGTTCTTCCATTGGTGTTGGCCTGGTGCCCAGTTCGTCCCTCATGTCCAGTTTATTTAGTCGTATGTTTTCAACTTCTTTCTACTTCATCGAAGTCAAGTAACATTCCCTTGCAACCCGTTGATCTCCTCGGACCACTCCAACTCCGTTTTTCTTAGGAAATTTCATGACCAGATGATAGGCCGAGGGGATGGCCTTCACTGTATTGAGAGAAGGTCTCCCAAGCAGCACGTTGTATGCAGAGGGGGCATCAACCACTAGGAATCTTATTGTAGTGGTTGCCTGGCAGGGGGGTCTCCCATAGTGAGCACAAGCTCAATACCAGTTCTCCCGCAAATCCCAACAGGTGAGCATTCACGGGTTCCAGTTTTTCCCTTCCTATGCTCATCTTGTCAAATGCGGAAGCAAATATGATATATGCTGAGCTTCCGTTATCTATCAGAACCCGGTGAACAGTTCTGTTAGCCACAACAACCCTTACCACAAGCGGGTCGTCATGGGGGTGTTGGTATCCTTCCAAGTCTACATCTAAGAATGTGATGTCTGAGCTCAGCCGTGGTATCTTAGATACAGCGTACACCTCCAAAGCCTCACCAGCTCTGATTCTACGTAGGTGGGCTTTTCTAGCTGAACTAGATTCCCCGCCTCCTGCAAAACCCCCTGATATTACCCTGATCTCTCCTAAGGGTTGTTGGTGCTGTGCAGGAGCCTACTGCTGAGGTGGTGGGGCTCGATTCTGATTCTCCTAGGCTATGTAACAACACAACTGCCCTCGTTGGATCAGGAATTCTATCTCCTTCTTCAACTGAATGCAGTCATCAGTATGATGACCATGGTCCCTGTGGTACTCACAGTACTTTTAAGGGGTCCCTTTTCGCCGGGTCCGCTTTCATCCGAGGTGGCCACCTCAGGAATTTTTCATTTTGTACTTCATACAAGATTTGCGATATTGTTATGGTGAGTGGGGGAATATGTCGAGGTGCGTACCTCAGCTACAACTCCGGATGAGGTGGTCCTAGGCGATCTCTGACGTCCCCCCTTCTTTTGGGGGAACGATCTTTATCTCTTCTTGGGGACCTATCTCGTCCTCTCTCTCTCTTCTGGGACTTTGGTCCTTTTTTTTCTCCTCTTTCCCTTTGTCTTTTTGCATGGATGAGCTCCCTACTTTTGAGAGCAGAGCTTCTTCACCGTTTATGTATTTTTCTGCCTTGACCAGTACTTCAGCCATGCTGGCCTAGGAATTTTTCGAGATGGAGAACATCAGGTCTTTAGATTGGACACCCAAGCCAGCTATAAATGCAGTAATGGCAAATTTATCGTCTAGGACGTCCACTTTTAGTGNCTTTAGATTGGACACCCAAGCCAGCTATAAATGCAGTAATGGCAAATTTCTCGTCTAGGACGTCCACTTTTAGTGATTCCGAGTTGAACCTCTGAACATAGGATCTGAGGTTCTCGTGGGGTCCCTGTTTCACATTTAGCAAGTGGTAACTCGACTTTCTATACGTTCGAGCTCCTATAAAGTGAGACACAAAGGATATGGATAGCTTCTTAAAGGAGGATATCAAGGCTGGGGAGAGCCTATTGAACCATGTTAGGGTTGAGCCCTTCAACGTGATGGCAAAAGCTCTGCAGCGCACTGGATCCTTGTATCCATGCAACTCCATCTGGTTCTTGTAGGTGTTGAGGTGATCTATGGGATCCTGTGTTCCATTGAAAGCGTCGGTTTGCGGTATTCTGAATTTCATAGGGAGGGGAAAATGCAGCACGCCAGTGGTGAACGGAGATTCATGTTGTACCAAGGCATCCATCGTAACTGGAGCCTTGCCTCTCACGGCTTCCTTCATGTGGCTATGTTCTTGCTGGATACCCTAGAAGCGCTGCTCCCAGTACCGTTCTCTCCTTTTCTGTTGATAGGGGAAAAAATCGCTCCTCTCGCCCCCATCATTCTAANGAGTTCTTGCTGGATACCCTAGAAGCGCTGCTCCCAGTACCGTTCTCTCCTTTTCTGTTGATAGGGAAAAAATCGCTCCTCTCGCCCCCAACATTCTGACTTTGTACTTCTTCGTTGTGTCCATTCCTGGGGGGTATGCGAGGTTCTGGCGCCATGGTTTGGCTGTTCTTCCCTTCTTCGTTGACTTCCCTAAGGGGGTCGAGGTGTGGTTACTCCCTAGGTGGTGGGTTGTTCTGGCCTTCTTGAGCCTGTCACGTCTCCTGTGGGCATTGTAAGAGCTTTAAGAGTTCTTCATTTTATTTCAGCAAGCGTTAATTGACGAGACAAAGGGCCTCCATTTCGTTATTCATGGGGAAACCCCCCACGAGTGGATTAGTCTCTTGGACGTTCTTAGGTTGTCTGTTATTAGTAGCTTCTTGTTGATCTTGCATCCATGGTGGATTTGTCTGACTTCGACTCATGTTTCGCATTGATACCATCAGTCACTGAAAGATCAGTTTATTTATAATAGGAACAGTCGTTTCCCACAGACAGCGCCAAACTGATGGTGTATTTCAACGTGATGCAATTTTGTAATGACGAGCAAATGAAAGAAATAATATTGGAATTATTGGGATCTAAGCTACTAGAATCGGGGGAATGATACTGAGAATTTTTGGGGAGTTGGGAATTAACACAGTAGAAATATAGTGGTTTACCAACNGAATCGAGGGAATGATACTGAGAATTTTTGGGGAGTTGGGAATTAACACAGTAGAAATATAGTGGTTTGCCAGCTCGGGAGCTCGGCTAATCCATTCTTCAATAGAGATTCTTGCTCCTTCCTTCGCTATTTACTATACCAAAAGGTTTACAGAATGTAAGATGTGATACTAGGGTTCTGCCCCTCTGTTGGGGGCGTTACATAGTATTTATAGGGGTGACCCTTAATCTATGGGATCTGATCCATGATCCTCGCCATCTATCCGAGGAATTCTCCTTGATCTTAGGAGAGTATCTTGGTTGGTTGAGGATTTTGTGCCTTAAGTGTTACTTCAAACCGTCTGTCAAGTTCTTTGTAGTATCCAGTTGCTTCTTCATTGCTTCAGCTTATTATCTCGCTTGAGGAGAGTTCTAGCTCTGGTTTTCTGAGCTCTGCATAGCTTTGACTTTCTGTGCTCAGCATACCTGACCTCCATGTTTGACCTCCGTTTCCGAGCTCCTGCTCGGGAATCATTCTGAGTATCATCAATGTCGATACAAAAGTCTAATCTTTAGCACTACACCAATAATATCAGTGTTATGTGTAACACGTGGTATTTTCAAATAATAAGTGTGCACAACAGATCATCAACCTATTTTTTGCTATCCACGACAACCTTTGTCGTATTGTGGTATTTTTTTTATGAAATAGCTTAATATTTTCCACAATATTATCACTAATAATATGTCAGCTACACATTATCACAATATCATCATAGGTTAATACAATAATTTACTAAGGCAATACAATCCACCACGAAGTCTTGATCACAAGTGGCATAAACAAGAACCATCCATCAAGTAAATATGGTTCATGTAAGCTTCCTCATTTTCTAGTAATGACCAGTAGTCTTTCACTGACTAGGAGCCACTTTATTCTCAAAAAAAAAATTTCATGGATGCCACAAATGTCATAAATAACATTTTTTTCTTAACGCATTTCTTAAAGTTCACCAAATCTTGCATATGTATAAAATCCATACATTTTATGGAAATCTCAATCTTGGAAAAATTTCATGTGCCCCATTGCCTCAATTTTTTCAAGTAATAGAACTTATTTTTTCGTATAAATATAACCTATCATTTCATGGGATCTAATAGCTTGAAAAGTTCCTCAATATCACACATTAGACCAGCTATGATATATATGAGCATAAGTGGATTAGATTGTGAGATTAAATCACACGCAATAGAAGTGTGTCTAATTGAATTTTCATGCAATCAAATTTTACTAAGCACATGAATAAAACAAATGAACTTCATATAGATTATAGTAACAAATACTGCATTCGTATACTTGTGTTAAAACAAATAAAAATGAACATAAAATACTTGAAAACTTGCAATTTCATCTAGCTGAGAGTACTCAATTCAAAGGTATAAAACCAACTCATCAAATGCCCCCAAACTTAAATCTTTGCTTGCCCTCAAGCAACATACTAAGAACAAAAACAATAAAAATTAACCCTTACAACCAACTACTCAAACAATGGATCAATATGAATCTGAATATTGGCCCTAAAAGTTACTACAAATAATAATTCACAGGAAACTTCAAAATAGTGCAAAGTCTATCAATGCAACATACTCCTTAGTTTTACCTCTACTCATGACCCTTTAAATACATGTACATATCCAAACTATTCAACTAGTTATCACCCAAATAAATTTACGTAATCAAATGCTTCATAGGAGATACTCAATATCAACTCTATGAACTTACGTTTCACATCAACCTCTGCTAATTAAGGCAAAACATATAACTAGAAGGTACAAAGATCTTTTCATCTCTCTCTCTCTCTCTCTCTCTCTCTCTTTTTTCTTTTTCATTCGTTTGGTGAGTGCATTTTATGTTTCATCTCACCCCCTTTTGAGCGAGTGCGTTTTACGCTCCATCTCACATTTTCTTGAACAAGTGCGTTTTACTTTTCATCTTGTTCTCAACATGTGTTTATGAGTGAGTATGTTTTACGCTCCATCTTTACTCACCACATGCCCCTTTCTTCTTTTTTTTTCTTTTTTTTTTTCTAGCTCATGAAGGATCAAATCAAAATAATTTTTCAAAAACTTTTTTTTTTTTTATAATAATAACCCATCATAACCAACATTTTTCCCAAACTTATATGAATACCTCAATTCACTTTGAACTTAAATATGTTTTCTAAAGTTTCAATGATATCTCCCTCAAGAATTTAACCAAATAAATTCTCTAAATAATAACTAACCAAACAGATGGATATGTGCTCATGCATGAAAAGATCACAAACAGTGAGAAACCAACAAGTATGTCAAACTACAAACTCAACATGTTCATCGATTTCTCTTGAATTGACAATTAATCTCATTCATCATTAGCCATAATCAAATTCAATCTACCCATTGCTCAAGTCATACTAAAACATGTTATTTAAAGTGCAAAACATGTAATAATGCAAACAAGAATACACCCCCAAACTTAAAATTAACATCGTCCTCAATGTATAAAATAGGAAAAATTAAGATAGAGGACTTCCCTGAGACTTTGCTAGTTGGCATCATCGTCAGCATCCTCATCGTCCACTGAGTCAAGAGTGTATTCGGGAAATATAGATGGACTAGGAAACTGTACTGGATGTGGTGTGCCTGAGTTGAAACCACAGTTATTAAACATCTGGACTAGCGCGGAACTAAATTCCATTGATTACTCCATGGATGAGTCCAAGCGATGTGCAAGTTGATCATTGCGTCTAGACTTGCGCCGAGATTCCCTACGTAGCTCTTGTGTCACTCTGTGTAACTCTTGTGTTTCTCGACGTAATCCACGCATTTCATCTATTAGACTCTCCATGGGTGATTGAGATAAGGTAGCAATGGCCTGAGGAGGCTCCGATGGTGTGCCAGAATTCCGAGGCATATCCACCATAACATACCTGGAACCCCTATGATCAGAGAAACCACCCTTCCATGCCTTAAAGCGGCCAATGATTTGATGATCAATTGGCACCTTCAGTTGTTGAACCAATTCATTGACACTCCATGTGACTTTTGCCTTCTTACATAGCCCGCAAATTAATGATGGATGAGGCAACCCGCTAGTTGAACCCCCTTTAATAGCCTTTGTGATCGAGTCTTGAATAACTTGGCCCCCATTAATGCTTTTTCCTATAACTATGCAATAGAGCAATACCGCCCTGTCACGGAGTAATTCAGCAAAGTGTGTGGTAGGCGTTAGCTTAGCACATAGAAAGTAGTACCACGCTTCCCAAACCGGCTTAGCTCGCTGTGTGAAAAGTGAAGCATCTTCATCCCCTTTAATGTCCACATAGCACCCGGCTTACATAGACACTTAATCGTCCAAGTCAAGTTCTTTAGTTCTATATTTTGTATACTCCTTGTCTTCTGACATATTTTCTATGTTGTAATAAGCATTGATGCGTGTCTTGTCAAACGACATTGCTTTACCCCGGACTTGAACCACATGGTTTTCGGCCTCCTTGGCATTGGCATAAAATTCTTTTTCAATGGGGATTACAGCGGCCTCCGGCTGTTCTGTGAAATCTAACCAACCATGCTTCATAATCATGTCATGGACACATCCATCATACGTCTCATCTGGGCGAAGACTGCGTTCGGGTCGCCAACAAAATATGAAATCGCCCTAAAGCCGCCTCGCTAACAAACCTCTTTTTGTCATATGGCTTGGAGGGTTTAGAGCTTTCCCCTCTTTGGCATTTTGAAGACAGGATGAATACATAATGATAAACCCCCACACACCAAAAACCAAGTCACAAAGTAGCTAACTAATCTTTGTTTCCACTGGGGCAATTTAACAAACACCTTGTGTGCAATGCTCAACTCTTCAATACTAAGCCATCCCAAATCTTATGATCTCCACCAAATAATACACACAAAAATCTCCTATAAGCATTTAACCAAGTTTAAACTTTACCCATAGAGAATGAATGAGATTGGTACCTTATGTTGCAAAGCTTGATGTTACCCATGGAGAATGGATAATTCCTTGGTGCTAGTTGATACTCATTGATGCACATGAGAGGTAAGATTGTTATATAAAAGAGGTTGAGAGATTCAAGATGATTGAATGGAATTTTGGGTGAATAAGAGCTGGGATGTATGTGTTTTTAGATGTTTGAAATTTTTGGGAGTGGTAGGAGTTGATTTGGTTGGCTTCTTGTTCATGAATGTAGAGCTGTACAGGGTGTTTATAATGTTGAAAATCTGTGTTGGGAGTTGTTTGGGGTAGCAGGGGCGTGCCTGGATACTACCTGGGGCGCTACTGTGCTGCCCAATCAGAAAGAAAGCGCCTAGGCGCTGAAATGGTCTGTTGGGGCATTGCCCAATCAGAAAGGAGGCACCTAGGCGCTGAAATGAAGCGTTGAGGCACTAAAATTCTGATGTGGGGTGCTGTCCAAACAGAAAATCAGCGCTTAGGCACTGGGCTTCTGGTCTTGGCACCTTGTGTGAGCTTGAACAAGCTCCACCCTTATTGTTCAATCCTTGGGACCTGCAAGCAATTGACATACTAATTAAAATGGGCTAATAATCTAATATCATAATTTCTCCTAAAAAAAAACTAAATTGACATAAACATGAATTAAAAATTAAAAGCTAAATTTTGGGTTGCCTCTCAAATAGCGCTTGTTTTATAGTTTTCAACCTGACTACTTCCTGTTTCATCCCAAGTCGGCAAGGGTAATTGAGGTCTTTTTATGATCAATGTCGTCTCCCCAATATTGTTTTAGTCTCTGCCCATTCATCTTGAATGTTCTTTTTGAATTGGCTTCCTCGACTTCATCCGTTCCATGCGGGAACACCTTAGTAATAATGAATGGCCCTGACCGCCTTGATTTGAGTTTTCCCGGGACGAGCTTTAACCACGAATTGAAAAGGAGTACAACTTGACCCGACTCAAACTTCCGCTCAATAATCTTCTTATCATGCCACCTTTTACCTTCTTTTTATATATCTTGGTGTTCTTAAGGGTATCTGGAATATAGTACGAATACCTCATTCACTGTATCTTCCACCAAATCAAACTGAAAATATTCTTCTGCATCCTTTAGAAAATTCATAGCTAAAAATACATTGAATTTAACCTCTTGATCTTGGACTCGCATAATTAGCTCACATTTCTGTACATCGATAAGTGTTTTCCTCGTTGCTAAAAATGGTCGCCCTAGAATAATAGGTATTTCCTTATCTTCCTCACAATCTAAGACTATGAAATCAGTTGGAAAAATGAGTTTATCCACTTTAACTAGAATGTCCTCAACTATGCCCCTTGGATAAGTGATTAATCTATCTGCAAGCTACAATGTAAACATTAGTAGGCTTCGCTTCCTTCAAACCCAATTGCTGATAAATTGAGAATGACATCAAGTTAATACTAGCTCCCAAGTCATACAATGCTTTCCCGAAAAATTGATTGCCTATTGTGCATGGAATTGTAAAGCTACCCGGATCTTTGAGCTTTGCTGATAGCTTCTTTGAAGAATAGCATTGCACTCCTTTGTAATTGCCACTATCTCAAAATCGCCTAGTTTTCTCTTTTTTGAGAAAATTTCCTTCAAAAAATTCAAATAGTTAGCCATTTTCTCCAATGCATTTGTGAAAGGGATATTAATTTGAAGCTTCTTAAACATTTCCATGAATTTGGAGAACTGCTTATCCCACTTCTATTTCTGTAAACGTTGTGGAAACGGCAAGGGAAGCACAATAGGTCTCGGATTACCTCCATTAGAACATGCAACTGGTTCCTCTTTTTTCTTTTCATGTTCCACATTCTTGCTATCTTTTATTTTTTTACCTTCACTATCATCTCCATGTGATTGTTTTGGAGTTCCACCAACAACAGCAGGTAACTTTTTTCCACTTCATATTGTAATAGCATTGCAGTGCTCCTTACCTTCCCTCTTAGGATTGACCTCCGTATCACTAGGTAGAGTGTCTTGAGGTCAGTTGTTAATGACATTAGCAATTTGACCCATTTGATTTTATAGGTTTCGGATTGATACTTTCATACTGTTCATCCTTGTCTCATTTTGTGCTATGTACCTGGAAAATAACTCCTCCAAATTTGACTTCTTTTCCTGTTGTGGTGGAGCTAGATTCTAAATGCCTTGTGGGTATGATTGTGTTGGAGCAAAAGTTTGGGCTTGATTGTTATTCCAAGACCAGTTCAGATGAGTCCTCTAACCAGGGTTATAATTGTTGAAATTATTGTCATGCTGATGCCTATTGAAGATACCAACATATTGTACCGACTCTGGATTAATTGCACATCGATCATTCGGATAGTTTCCAACACATAATTCACAAACAACTGCCACACTCTGAATAGGATGCACCCCTAAAGCATCAATCTTCTTTGTCAATGTAGCAACCTGTGCAGCCAATGCAGTAACTGCATCAACTTCATAAAATACCAGCTACCTTTGGCTGATTGATCCTTGTAGAGGGCCACTGATAATTGTTGGCAGCCATCGTCTCCAATAACTCCTAAGCTTCATCAAAATTTTTTCTCATTAATGCCCCACCTGCAACTGCATCGATACTGGTTCGAGTAGCACTTAACAACTCGTTGTTTAGTGAGGGCATTTTCAGAGTAAGTTCTTAAATCGCTCTCAAGCTTCATAGAGAGTCTCAGAATCATGTTGTGCGAATAAAGTGATGTCGTTCCTCTTCCTTGCAGTTTTAGCTAGTGGAAATAATTTAGCTAAAACTTTTTGAGCTAAATCTGTCCACATAGTAATAAAACTCGACGACAATGAATGTAACCAACTCTTGGCTTATCACGAAGTGTGAAAGGGAAAAGTTGGAGTTTAATCGCATCTTTGGAAATCCCATTGTATTTAAACGTGTCACAAACCTCCAGAAAACTCACCAAATGATCGTTTGGGTCATCGTTAGGCAAACCCCCAAACTACACTGAATTCTGAATCATTTGTATGGTACCTGGCTTGATCTCGAAATTGTTTGCTTGAATTGTGAGCCTTTGAATGCTCAATTGTATTTCTGTAACAAGCGGCATAACATAATCCCTTAGCGATTTATGTTCATCTTCAGCCATAGTTTCTTGATTCTTTACTTCTTGACAATGCTTTCGCAAGTTCGGAACCTTCTCTTGATTTCTTCTTCGTACAGTAGTAGCTCCTGACCTGTAGATCGTGTTTGCATAAAAAATTCAAGAGTTCTTGTGAAAGCAATTAAAACAGAAAATTAAATAAGTTTAAACTAAGATCAAATTGATTGAAATTAATATTGAAAAAATTACTAGAATAAGTCTCCGGCAACGGCGCCAAAAATTTGTTGTCTGAATTTAATAATAACAATTTACGTGCAAGTATACACGATCAACAAGTGAGAAAGTGATAAGTAGAGTATTGTTTCCACGGAGAATTATTACTAATAAATTTCAAGTACTAAATTTGTATCAATTCAATTTTATTTAAACAATTGGAATTGAACTATGAAATGATTAATTGAAAACTAAATCTAAATCTAAACTTAATAATCAAGGATTGAATTTACCAGATAAAAGAACTTAAGATTACAACTTCCCCTAATGCTTCGTATAAATCTTTCTAACTCTCTTTCTAGTTAATTGATCAAAATAAGTTGTTAACAAATAACTCAAAATTATTTATCAAACTTCTTTCGATAGTTAGATAAAAATATCTCTCCTAATTAAATTACCATATTCCTATGCAAAATAATTTAGAATAGATTCATTAAGTTCAAACTCTCATAAAAATTACACACGACATATAGGTATATTCATATCCTATACACAAACCCAACTATTCAATCAGAAAAAGAATTAACCAGATGCATTTTATCATATTTAGATCTACCCCTAGAATTCAACTCCCAATTTCATCTAGGGAATCAAATTAATTGTTGGCCACACAATCATATATTAAGCACAAAATATGATAAACAACTTATATATGATCAATCACAACTAAAAACGAGAGTAAATTAATTTAGCTAAACATCAGGTTCCATTGCAATCTAAATAAAAATTTAGTTCATAATGTAATTGAAAAACAACATTCTCAAATTAATCAAAATCTTAGAAAATTAAGAAGTAAAAGTAAGAGAAAAGAATGAAAACTTAGTTGAAATCTTCAATTCCTCTCTAGCCTTCAAGTCCAATTTTCTTCATATTGCTTCATTCGATCCTTGTCTTCAATTTTCTATCAATTCGTGGTTCTTTTTTTTTTTCTATTAGCAACCCCTTAAGTCAGTATATTCCAATCCCAACTCAAACCCTAGCATATATGTAGCATTAGGGTTTAATTTCGGCTAAAAAACAAGTCTAAATTCGCGTCCACACTAAAACAAGTGTTGCAGCCCCTAAAATCAGTGCAAGAGCGCTAACTTTCTACACTTCNACACTAAAACAAGTGTTGCAGCCCCTAAAATCAGTGCAAGAGCGCTAACTTTCTACCCTTCTAGCGCAGCTCCTAGCGCAGCTGTGCTGATTCTCTTTTAAGCCTAGAGCTGCCCTTGTTTCTTAGTATTCAAATAATCTAACACTTAGGCTACCAAATGACCTTATTTCCTTCCAAATCATGATTTCTACAAAACAAAATTAAAACAAACAAAACAAATAGAAATGAACATAAAATACTTGAAAACTTGTAATTTCATCAAGTTAAGAGTAGTTAATTCGTAGGTATAAAACCAACTCATCAAATATGAGCCTCTGCTAAAGGAGCTGAGGTCGAAACATCAAGGGTGGACCCCGAAGCCTCTTCGCTAGTAGTGAGAGAACAACCATTAGAGGAAGCCACAGTAGCCTCCTGAACCTCCTCATCGACATGCTCCTCAAACTTGGATTCAGAAGAAGAAACAATAACCCTCCTCATCAGTGGCTTAAATCGCAAAATAGAATGAAGAGGAGGCAAATGCAAGGCACAGTCCATCAAGAACAAGGGTTTCAGACACCAAGTCCTAAAAAAGGATATCCTTAACAATGAGGAGTGATTTACAAACCACGAAAGAGAAGAGAGATCATCAGAATGATTCCTGAAGTAACTAAACCTCCAAATTAGAAAGCGGAACCCAAAGCCTCACCAGGGAGGGTTGAAGAGATCCAGACCAAGTTAAAAGAAGGAGGAAAAAGGAAACGTACCTAGTCGGATGCTAGCAGAAGAGAGGAACTGAAAACACAGAAATCCTAAATTGCCGAAGAGCTTGGAACGAGACGCCTTAGGAACCAAAGGAAGAAAGGAGGCACGAAGAGAAGAGGATTCAAAAGCACAAGGTAGGAAAAACGAAGAGATTTTTCCTCTTTTATACATAACATTTAATTCGTGACAAACATGTAACAGAACACGCAAAGAAAATTGTACCAACGAGCTCACCTATAGGCGACACATGTGCATAACCGCCCCATCATAGCCGGCCAATGTTAACGCAGCCCAACTCAAATCAAAATCAACAATCAAGCACAACCGCCGCCTAGGAGAACAATGGCAAATTTGAAAAAAAACTCTTCTAACCCCAAGTCAGGGCTGACGTCTTCCTCGTGCTAACCCCAAGTCAGGGCTGACGTCTTCCTCGTGACCTGGGGCTGGAGGGCAACTGATAATGATGGAATCTTGGGTATGGGTCACCTTAATCCTGGAACCCAATAAGTCCAGGAAACCCTTTCTTGCATCATGGCCCAAATGAAGCGCACATAACCTGCCTATGCCGAGAGTGTGACACCCCAAAAATTCAAGAGTTCGTTGATTACCCATTTACCGAGGTCCATAATTTAACAAAAATTCGGACAAAGTCTCCTTTGTACGGGAAACTCTACTCAAAATACAACCTGTGCAATTATACAATCACATGACCCATCCGAGGTCCAATATATATCATTGACCATATCGGGTCCATTTATCCACACTCCCATGACACAATTTAATTACATGACCCATCCGAGATCTAACATATGTCAATTCATTGTTTATACAAGTTCTATTACAAACTTTTGCATATGATTACATGCCAAAAACTGAGTTTTCATAGTTATTGTACAAAAAATAAAACCCAAGGTAAAGCCACACATCGATCTCTCTTCATCCTTGGGGCCCTGAGTGAGTGTCATCCACCAATGTGTATCTCGCACCTGAAATATTTTCTCGCATAGAGGCTACTCTCCACCCTAGATACATATGAAATGTGCACATGCAACAATTTACAAATAACATTCTTTTCAATCAAAACAATGCAATCCCATGTTAGGGATTTTACCATGTCATGCTATGAAATGAGATAAAACTCACTCATGCATTTTAACTCGAGTCCTCACTGACTCCCACAATACAATGCAATGCACTTGTATAATGAATCTGTCAATTGACGAAAATACATCCAATGACTATTTGAAATAAAGTTGTATTTTTATAAAACCAAATCATTGATGGATGTTACCCATTGAATGGGTATTTTATAAAATAAAATCTTGTGTCTTTGTTGGGCAACGAATTTTGGTATCACAACCGTCGATTCCGTACACCATCACACTTTTTCAAAAATTTCACCTCAAGGGAGTGTGTGAACCAAGTAGCTAGGTTTTGCACCCGAGGGAGAATCTAGTCTTTGTTGCTATACCCGACACAAGTTTTTCATGCATGTAACCGTGCGACTCAGTCGGATCTTCAATCCAACTTTTTCGAGCCCACTCATCAAGTACCAAGTATGGTGTTTGATTAAACCATGTACCCACACACCCACACTCATGCATAAAAGCCCATGAATGTGATATCATTATCATGTCCAAGATGCAATGAATGTCAAATGAGAAATTTAATCATATATCAATATACCAAGGCCAATTATATCATGTGCATATAATTACCTTTATTCAACACAATGACAATATATCAATGAACATATATCAACATTTTATACTTAACAACTAAACATAAGCATGTTATTACATAATCAATATAACACACTTTATTTCACATAGTCATTTTATCAAACACCTTCAAGGCACCAAATCATGTAATCACATAACATGCCTAAATTTATCACATAACTCAAAAAAAAAATCAGCATAGATGATTTTTACATACCTAATTATCAAAACATCCAAGAAATCACAAACTACCAATTTCTAATTACTAATTCACACTAGAATTGAGCCTACTCATTTCCATTAAACCAACTATAATAGGCAAGTGTTTAAAACACTCAAAACAGCCCACTCATTTCCTATGGACACTATAGGATGAAAATAAACCAAAATAGGAGGGAACCCTTTCTCTTGGAGCGTAAAACGAATGATCGAACCTTCAAAAACACCAACACCAACCTCCAAGTCTTGATTTCCCAAAATCCCCTCTTTGGATCTTCGGTGAAATCCTTTATTCTTGGTGTGGTTGCGTGGCCCTCATCGAGGAGATTGACTTTAACTCTTGGTCCGAATGATTCCGATCGACAAAACTCTGAAAATCGTAGGGAGAAAGATTGAATTTCTCACTTTTCTTCTCTCTTCCTCTCACACGTTAAACACATTGGTTTCAGTTGAAGAATTCTGAAGAAAATCAGATATTTGTTCCCTATTTATAATTTTAAAGTTTGGTCCACGTCGCACCACACACCCCCTTTTTGTCCGGGTCTATTTTCGCTCCGAAATGATTAAATTTCGTATCGATTTAAGTTCAAAATATTTTATATGAACTTCATTTTAAATATTTTTCAACTTTAAAAATTTTAATAAAAATTTCGTTTTTGGGGGTCACAGGACACCCGTCACCTCGAAAAACGTGAAAAATCTGACTATTTCGGAATTCGACGAATTTTTCTAGGTAAGTAGATTTCGTGAGACGAATCCAACGGTGAAGTCCGTTTCATCGTTCGAGCGCTAGAAAAATTCAAGTTTGCAACCCGTACTGTAGTGAAAAATTTTTATTTTACCCTTTTTTATAAAAAGTTCAAATTTTTTTGAATTTTATAGAGTAGGGTGGGCCTAGTCTAAAGGGAAAAGCCCAACGAGGCCTGAAGTCCAACCCAATCCTCAATCCAATTCAGCCAAAGGACAGCTCAAGGCAAAGGAGCACAAGCCTAATGCCTATCCTAGGACACTCCCATTGCGCCACGTGCCCTGAGCGCAGAAAAGACCACTCCTAACATCCTTGGCGATCACGCACTCCTTGGTGCAGAGGGTGTTGGTGCGTATGACCATCTAGGGATTGTGGGCACAGTGGCGCCGTTTGATAGAGGTTGCTACAGGATGAAGGCGTAGGGGTCCACAGAACCAGCCAAAAATAAGGAGTTGCCGAAAACCCAAAAAAGGATCACTTGTATAAATAGAACACTGTTACCCTACCATAAAAAGGATCATCTTCCTCATTACACCCTGAAGCCCTTAACACCGTAGAGAGAACGGGAAGCATTCTGCTCTTGTAAAGGCCCTGATCTAGTAAAACCATTGTATTCACCAAAGATCAAATAATATACAGCTCCAAGAAACAAGAAACAAGAAACTCACTTACAGTGGATATAACCTTACTCTTTTGGTTAAGGTGAACCATTTACATATTGTTTTCTTTTTGTTTCCCATGGGTTAATCTTCAAACCANTATACAGCTCCAAGAAACAAGAAACAAGAAACTCACTTACAGTGGATATAACCTTAGTCTTTCGGCTAAGGTGAACCATTTACATATTATTTTCTTTTTGTTTCCCATGGGTTAATCTTCAAACCAGCCTATCCACTAAAAGCCCCAAATATCACTCTGAGCTTGAACCATTAATTCCGAGCATCATCAGTAGGTAAAGGTTCCTTCCTTGCTATGCAATATTGAATTGATTCCATGTATATTCAGCTATCTGAGAGCATATATATGGAAGATATGTCAGGATTTCCCTCTCTAGAACTCAGAATCTCTGTTCCGGTGTGAAGGCTCAGTCTCTCTCTGACAAACAGTTTCTGTTTCACTATAATAAAAGTTCATTTTGTAGTTGTAGTGGAATTTTCTAAAAGAAACAGACCTCATTCATTTTCTTATGGCCTTTTCCTTGATGACAAATTGATTCTTCTTTCTTTTTTTTTTATACATGGAAATGGAGCCCAATATGTGTGCTTTCAAATATCTCTCCCGAATAGGGATGTGGGTCGCAGCATGGAAGTACCCAACAGTGCACGGTTTTTGCCGGACGGAAATGGGTTATGCTCGTAACCGATGGAGAATAAACCAGATCATATAAATTCATAGCATCAGTAAGGGTGGATGGAAGCGTTCTATGACGCACGGCTGGCACCCTTTCGCAGTGAAATATCTTCGAGCCGGTGAGTTCGTAAGGATTATTTGGTCCGGAAATGGGAATCGATATTGGGTGTAGGCTGGCCTAGAAGTCCAAGGACAACACATTCTCTGGGAAACACTAACAGTATAAAATTATGTGGTTGGGTGGTGCAGTGCATGCATGGATATCAAAAAATAAAAAACAACTTTGCTTTTTTTTTTTTTTGGGTACATAGGACTTTGAATTTTTGATGTGTAAACATTTGGGTGTTATGTAGATTTTAGACAAATTCCAGAGACTAGTTGTACGTTTTCTGCGGAAAAAGATGAGAAAATATCCATTACAACTGTGATATCACATGCTAAGGTGAGATAATATTACTAATCAATAATACAAAACAGATGAGCCCAAAAAAATCAATGATAACATGATATTATCATTAGTAAATAACTTTTTACTCTCCTATCATTTAAGTTTAAGTGAAATTTATCTTTCTTATTTAAAATTTTATTATTGATTAGTGATATCATATCACTAATGGTGACATAATATTATTGTTATATTCAATATTTACTTGGAAAAAGATGAATATTATAATTAGAAGTATACGAATTTTGTTCGAATTTCGGTTAATTTTTCGACCATGAAAATTGCCTTGTCATCAAACAGTAAAAAAAGGGTTTCGTATAGCCATTCAGCAGCTGCCATGTCAGCAAATTTGAGCAGAAAAAATGATTGTTTGTTTCCAATTCTAACACATCTTAATTAAAATGGGTCAAGTGGGTCCCGCTCATTTTCTCCTCTGCCTATTGTTCTATAAAATTACATGAATCATATCAATGCACGCACCGCTTTGGGTTTTGTTTAATCTTTCTTCATAAACAGCAGGGCCGCTCAATAGAAATTGGGGTCCTAAACAAAAGTTTTAAGCCAAGATATTTACAAATTTATATATATACTATTTTATAGCTATGTCATTTTTTCAATGAAAAAAGAGGGTTTATATTATTTTATGTCTATTCTGGTATCCGAAATTAACTTCAGACCCAAGTTATCAAGGAGGAGCCCAAGTTATCAAGTGGGACACCCCCAAAGGGAGCACCGCCCAAGGAGGCCACCCCCAAAGAAAACCCTGCTCTCTTTTGTTCCACGCTCCTTCTCCTGCATAGTCTACATGGAACGTCTCCTCACTTTGCCATTCAGACTCGAGTCTAACCTAACTTAGAATCCTCCTCCTGAGATCTAATCTTATCATAACTGTACTTACCAAAATAGTAGAAGTCCTCTTCCTCACGTCACCGCTTCACCATACCTATATAATATCAGTCTTCTACAAATAGAGGGTATGACATTGAGACCTCACACATCTCTCTATACACATTTCTCTCTCTCTCCCAAAGCATTGTAACTCTCCCGGAGTGCACTCGCTCGGATATTTTTATTCATTAATAAAGATCTCCGACCACCGTTGTCATTCTCGAGAGTGGAGTAGGTCACCCAGACCGAACCACTATAAATCTGTGTGCTTGACCTATTATTTTTCATATATTGCCTATTTATTGTTCATTAATTGCACTCTTACATATACTTGACTGTTTATTTTATGCAAAGTCGATTTGTGCATCATCATATTCTATTTTTCAATGCGTTATAAACTTAAATTCATATGAATGAGAGAGATTAAGAGAGTTTGTGTTGGTGTGAGAGAGAAAGAGATGTAGGCCAATTTGTTTATGTAAATGTATTTGTATATGCCCTACTTATGGAGAGTGATTGGATTGGCAACAAATAAAGAGAGAATGTATGATCTTTTAGGTGAGTGTAAAAATTTAATAAAATAGAGGAGAGAGAATTATATTTTATATCTTTTAAACTCTTATTCTATAATATTCTTAAGCCAAATTAACCCATATTATAAAAATAAAAATATATAATTTGAGATCTTCATTTTCTGAAAGCCCTAAACAAGCATTTCACTTGCTTATAATGGCAATCGCCCCGATAATGAGGTGTTTTTTTCGTGTTGATTCAGACTTCTCTTCTGGGTTCTGATGGCAATAAGCATTATTATAAAGCATCACGACGAAAATCAAGGTAAACCATGGTTACGTTGTGTTTGGGTACCTAGTACCTATCAGTGCATTACTGTTTTCTAGAAAAGTTAAGTGACTGTTCCTTTTCTCTCTTTAGAAAAGACAATCCGTTCTCTTTCTACTTGTAGATAACAAAGGAAAACCCTCATGGGTATATTCCTCTTTATGGATATAACTTGTGAGCCAAGAAAACATGTTACATCATATGAATAATCAAAAAGAAAAAAAATTAAAAAAAAGAACAATGTTGGTAGTATCAGTATCATTATTATCAATAATGATATAGATACCAACTTTTTTTTATCAAATAGTAATTTATGAAATTTTGCAAAGAAAAGCGTCATGCATTGGATATTCCTCCTATATGTGATAGATATGTACAATTAATTTTTAAGTATTATATCAAAAAATAATTCCCATTAGTGTGAAATATTTTAAATTATTTATATTTATAAATAATAAATATAGTAAATGATTAAAATTTCTATGTATCACAATATGCTTGATCAAATAAACAACTATACTAGAAAAAAAAATACAATTTCGATTCCATAGTCTAATATTTTTTGTTATCAAAAAGTAGGATATGGCTAATAAAATAGATTTTGGTTTACACAAATTTTAATCATTTATTAACTAATAGGGTAAATTACATGAACACCCCTACCATTTTGATTTATTACATGGATACCCCCTCACATTTCACAAATGACCCTCGGACCTCTTCACATTTGAAATTTGTTATATCTAGACCTTATACTTGACCGACGTTAGACATGTTTGCAGAATATGCTGACATCAACAAAAAATTCTATTATAATTCCAACAATGCTCCCATACAGTGAAAGTCAAACTCTAGAATATACTTCAAAGTGTTATTGGAATGTCAATTATACCCTCTCCCTTTACTTTAAAAGCTCCATCTTCAGAGTTGCTTCTAATCTTCTCTCTAACATTCTCTCTCGGCAGGTATGGCTTCCTTTTCTTTTTTTTGTCTTCCTCCATATCTCTCTAAGTCTTTATCTCTCTCTCCATCTCTCTTTTTATGTACATCTATAAATATATATAGAAACATATATGTGTGTGTGTGTGTGTGTTGTCTGTGTTAGGTATGGATGGAGTCTCACTGTTATAGCAGGAGTTATTAGCGGGTGTTTATGTTGTTATGTAAAGATGCAAGGGGTGTGTTTGTCAGTGAAATAATATGACTTGGTTTTTGTTGTATGTAGTGACTATATCCACAAACATGTCATCTTCTAGAAGTTGTAGATTTGGAGTTGTGAACGGAGAAGGACATGAGATGTTGGATTTAAGGTTTGCCGAAACACAATACTTTTGTGGGAAGAAAGCTGCAATTAGGATAGTAGGAGCCGAGAAGCCAACTAAAGGGAATTGTATTTCAATTATGAAAGGGATCGTGCAAGTTCTTGGCTTCTTGTCATCCCCAATTAACTATGATGTCTCCATGTGCTGAACATGGATATGGTCCAATGCAAAGGAGTCCAAATTTTTCTAGCTTCTCCACATTTGAAATATCGCTCAGGACACCCATGCACTTTTGAAGGCCCTCGTTTGAAGTGTTGTGTTTGTGATGCAACTATTTGTTATGGTCCTCTCTATGAGTAAGAGCTAGAAATTCCAGTGGTGATACCTAGTTGTATCTATTATGTCACGTTGTATTTACCTAGTATGTAGGCAGTGTTAATTTTCTGAATATGTTTTTGGAGTTATGCTGAATATGTAATGAGTTCAAATGAAGATATGAAATATGTAGTGGCTTTTGGAATTATGCTAACTATGTAATGGCTTCAAAACATGTTCACCATAGTTGATTGTGTACATAATTTACTGCTCAAAAAGGCATCAGAATCTCAAAAAACCACTATCTTGCACAAATTTGTACATAACATACTACACAAATGTGTTCAAATTCTGTGGCACTAAAATATCCAAAATGTCATCCAAAAAAAATTCATTCACAAGTCAATACCAGAAGAAGTCAGCTTCCATTTACATCTAGACCAATGCCCTGAGTGTCTGCCCCCACTTCCCCCAATAGGATAATCACTTCTTTGCTATTACATAGAAATTCTAGATTCACCAGTTTCAGAGCCTTGTTGTGATTGTGGTGTTGTTCCAGTTTGCTGCACCCAAATAATACATAAAATCATAAATTATTGGTACAAAATTTTCATTTGGTATGGGCATAATTGAAAATTATTTGAGTTTCATCCTTTCCTTTGACAGGTACTCTTTGGCAAGTTAGTTTGTTGTGACATAGTTGCTTGCAAATTTGCCAACTAATTCTCTATGACCTTCTCATTTCACTTCTGCCAGCTATTGGTTCATCTGCAAGTCTTCTTCGATTGTTTCGAGGCCTTCCACGTATCTTGCATAAAGGTGATGATTGGAGAGTTTCTACAGTTAGAGCCCACATCTTATGATCAAGAATTGGATGTACGATAACCCCATAAGCCAACAAATATTTTTCTTTTGTGAAATAAATGTCGTAAAACATCTCAATATTTTCCTTTGAGAACTTATTGTTGTTGCTTCTACATGAATATAGGGAACCCTAGTAATTTGTTATTCTTTGCAAGCACATTCCTTAGTGGTTAAATTTACAGGGTACGTTGTCTCCTTATGTCAAATATTGAACTCCAAGTTTCCATCCCAAAGGACATTACAATGCATGTTTTTCTTTACCATCTCATTCAGTTTCCGTCTAATATTGTTTGTGACAACTTTCTGTCCTTTCACTTTGACCAATAATTCCATATGTCATTAGAAACAAACCTTATTCCCATCAAGAGCCACTGCAGCCACAAAAACTTCACCAAATTTAGCTTTCTAGTGACAACCTTCAACCCTAATAACAGTTCTGCAACCTGCGCTAAAATCATTTTTTAGTGCAACAAAAGAAATGAAGATTCTCTTGAACAATGGGTTATCACTTACAGATGCCTTGAAATAATCAAATTTAATAACGCTACCATGGTTACTCCTCCTTACTTCCCTAACATATGCCGGTAGTAACCCAAAAGATTTTTCATGTTGACCCTCTATTTCTTCTATAGCCATTTTTTTTTTTTGCCCTATATAACTGACTAGGGTTGGCCTCAAGTTTCCACTTATCCTATAATTCAAATAGTAAAGTTTCCAAGGTCATTTTTGGGTTTTTTGTTATATCCCTTCTAAACTTTTTGACAATCCAAGTAAAGTTTGCTTCAGGCACCTTTCTATACCTGATACAATTGTTCTCTTTACTATAAGTTCTTACTTTAAAAGTAGGCTGATAGGGGAGAGGGGATGCATGAATCCTCTGCTTGCACCCCTCAACATTGCACTCAATAGTAACTCTAGTCAACTCACTTTTCTTCCTTATCACTTTATCCCTGTCTTTATTATATAATCACTCAATGCATCCTTAAACAAGTCCACATTTCCAAACTACATCCTCATACAAAAGTCTCAACTGGTGTTTCCATCCTAAGGAACATGAAACTTCACTCCAAATTCAGAAGTATCAATGACATTGTACTTTATTTTCCTACCCATTCTTTGTGCTTCATCCATTTCAACCTCTGAATCTGTACTACTAACATAACCTTCATCCCCTGATTGATAATTTGAAAACCTAGCGTCACTGTTTTTATCTAACTATGTNCATTGCACTCAATAGTAACTCTAGTCAACTCACTTTTCTTCCTTATCACTTTATCCCTGTCTTTATTATATAATCACTCAATGCATCCTTAAACAAGTCCACATTTCCAAACTACATCCTCATAAAAAAGTCTCAACTGGTGTTTCCATCCTAAGGAACATGAAACTTCACTCCAAATTCAGAAGTATCAATGACATTGTACTTTATTTTCCTACCCATTCTTTGTGCTTCATCCATTTCAACCTTTGAATCTGTACTACTAACATAACCTTCATCCCCTGATTGATAATCTGAAAACCTAGCGTCACTGTTTTTATCTAACTATATGTTTATGGTATCATCATTACACTCATACCTAACATTGGGGACATCACCCTCAACTCTCCAACCTTCATCCTCAAAATTGAAAATATAAAATTGTCACCATTTTCACAATCCCCACCCATATGTTCCTCCCCATTTCCATCATTAGGCTCATGCCAATTTGCATCCCTTTCATCATTTTCACCCTTAGGTTCATGCCTATTTATATCCCTTGCATTTGATTTGCATCTTTTTGTATAACATCATCAATATCACCTTCAAAATTTTCAACTTCAATTTTAGTATGACCCTCATTAACCTTAGGAACAGTTTCACCACAATCATTTTCACCTACTACTGCATTTGGAGGAGGTGGGTGTCCCACTTGAGATCCAACTTCAACATCCATAAATACATGTATCTTGTTACAATTTCTATAAAAATAAAATATTTCCTATAAATTTTTATTGTCATCAAGTACAAGTTTTCCCCTATGATCTGGCCAATCAACTATAACAATAATCATTACCTTCGCTACACTATCACCCATACAAACACATCTGTAACTTCTGCAACATTTGTCACCATATCCATAGAACAATACCTATCAAGGTCGACCCCATTAATGGTGAATGCTTAAAATGAACAACAATGTCATGCACCTCCTCATCCATTTTTTGTAGAAAAAAATCCAAAAATGTCTTTTACTGGGTAACTCAAAAAAATCCTTTAAATAAACAAAAAAGATCAAATTTGTGACTAACATGAAGAGTCAAATCCAGATCCAAGATTCTTTAAACGAGATGATTCGTGATGAAGATGAAGAGTCAAATCCAAATCTAGGTTAGGTTAAAGGTTTGTTTGACCTAGGTTCAGAAATTGTTAAAGTGGCTTAGGTATATGGTTTTAGGAGCAAATAAAAGTGATGGGGATTAGGGTTAGAGTTTCTATAAAAATCAGGATGCATATGCACAATTTGTGGTTGAATCAACCATAAATTGCATAAGAAAGACATAGATCCAGATCTAGGTTGAATCGGTTCTGTCTTCTGTCAATGACGAATTGGGTCCTCTTATGCCTTCTCTCTTCTATTAGATATGATGAATGGGGTATTAGGGTTGAGTTTAGAACATAGATATTTTACAGGGTTATTAAAGTCATTTCAAATTTGAATTGAATTATCAAATTTTTTCTAGTAAAAAATGCAGAGTAAAATTGTCATTTTCTGCTTTCTGTTAGCAACGTTTCCATTCTAATGGCATTGGGTTCCGAGTGTCATTTATGAAAGTGAGGTGATATCTATGTAATAAATTAAAATGTTAGAGAGTGTCTATATAATTTATCCAAACTATAAAATAAGGGCCCATTAAATTTTGATTCCTCATACAGACATCACGTGGCAAAGGGCCCATTTCTTCCCCTTTCATGTTTGAGTTTGTTAAATGCGCCAAGAATAGTTTTAAAACCTGGTCTGGACATCAACCCGATAGAGGAACCGAGTCAATGAGTCATTGGTTCAACTGTTGGGTCACTGGTCGAACTGGTTATATAATAAAAAAATAAACAATAATTATAAAAAAAAAAAGTAAATTGGCTAAAAATCACAATAATTATGATAATAACAGCAAATATGTAATGGTAAGTAGAGAAAAATCATCAAACATATATCCAATGCATTTAATTTCTAATACAATTTTTAAATCTAAAATTTAGCAAAAGCATACCTATATTTAAGACTCCAAGTCCAAGTCTCTGACTATGCATCAATTTTTCAATCCAAGTATTATCCATGTAATTTACACTCTTCAATTAAATTATAATAACAATAATCATTAAATTGTATCATTTGTTTGGTTCAAAAAATATAGTAACAATTGAAACTAATANTACTGTGGGGTCGTCCTGCTGTAGCCGAAATTCTTCTGTGGAGGGCGGTGAAATGCTCTTGGAAGACCTACATCCCGGTAATGGGAGGAGTCTTCACAACACTCTTCAATTAAATTATAATGACAATAATCATTAAATTG
Source organism: Ilex paraguariensis (assembly GCA_963454935.2). Taxonomy (NCBI): domain Eukaryota; kingdom Viridiplantae; phylum Streptophyta; class Magnoliopsida; order Aquifoliales; family Aquifoliaceae; genus Ilex; species Ilex paraguariensis. Next base: position 1,354,238 of record CAUOFW020008613.1, read on the forward strand.
TATCATTTGTTTGGTTCAAAAAATATAGTAACAATTGAAACTAATATTGCTAAAAAGAATCATAAAATCCAAGTTACTCAAATTTGGCTTACTTTTCAACAATTTGGCTTGAATCACACACAACTTAGACCAAAAATTGCAAACCAAATTAGACACAAACTCATATCAACCCATCCAAATTCCAACCCACAAAAAAAAATGCAACCCACCTGTTCTGACACAAAACCACTTCCTTCTCAAACCACTATAAGATTCCAAAATTCAACCCCATGTGCCACAGCGAAACCAAAAGCTCTCATAACAGAGATAGCGACCAAAAGAGAGAGAGGGGGAGAGAGATTGNTGACACAAAACCACTTCCTTCTCAAACCACTATAAGATTCCAAAATTCAACCCCATATGCCACAGCGAAACCAAAAGCTCTCATAACAGAGATAGCGACCGAAAGAAAGAGAGGGGGAGAGAGATTGAGAGAGAGAGTAGTGTACCTACTTTCAATGATTGTCGATAGCTCGATGCTTCAATGGAATGGAGCTTTGAAGCCCAGCTTCGTCCTTTGCTTGCTCGCAACAACACAGAGAGAGAATAAAGATTGAGAGAAAAAACTCAAAGAGACAGAGAAAGAGAGGCTGTCGATTTAGGGCTGTCGGAGAAGAGAGGACTCGCAGAGAATAGAGACAGTCGCAGGTTCGCAGCGGTTGATTGATTGATGATCGATCATTGCGAAGAGAAGATACAGAGGTTGGCTTCGATTTGGTGAACAACGATTTTCGTTCAACTTGGGTACCAGATTAGAAACTCGAGTGAAATATAAGAGATTGTCACGAGTGTTGATTTAGGGCAAAATGCCCAAAACTCAGCGTTTTTAACTAATATAACTGACCCGACCTGTTTGATTCAACTAGTCCAATTTAAACAGTTCAACAGTTTTTTCACCGATTCAACGAGTTTCAGACGNTCAGCGTTTTTAACTAATATAACTGACCCGACCTGTTTGATTCAACTAGTCCAATTTAAACAGTTCAACAGTTTTTTCACCGGTTCAACGAGTTTTAGATGGGTTTGGTGCTTAAACAATCCAAAGACTGAACCGGCCCGATTTAGGCATTAATTTACCGGGTCAACCGGCCGGGCCAATTTTTAAAACACTGGTGCCAAGTGAAGCCATCGAATTTCTATAATAATTATTGTTGTCCCTTCTTGTGTCGATATGTATTTTTTGTCCCCTTCAATTTCTGCTTGCAAAAAAAAATGAAAATTCTGCTAGTAAACTGATCTTTTAGTCAGACATTAGAAATCTGGGGTAGACAACGGTATATCCTTTTGGTTTTTTTGGCACCATACTAAAAAGCTTTTTGGTACCAAAAAGCTGAATATTTGGTGCAGAAAGATGCAGAAAAGGCTACGTGTAAAGCAAAAGCAGGGCAACTGGATTGACCTATTGCTCACTTACATTGTATAGCAATGATGGATGACAGATGTACAATAGCAATGAGAGAATTACAAAGATAATGGTACAGAAAGAGAGAGAGGGGGAGAGAGATTGAGAGAGAGAGAGAGAGTAGTGTACCTACTATCAATGGTTGTCGATGGCTCGATGCTTTAATGGAATGGAGCTTTGAAGCCCAGCTTTTTCCTTTGCTTGCTTGCAGCAGCACAAAGAGAGAATATAGATTGAGAGAAGAAACTCAAAGAGACAGAGAAAGAGAGACTGTCAATTTAGGGTTGTCGAAGAGAAGAAGACTCGCAAATAACAGAGACAGTCGTAGGCTCGCAGCAACTGATTGATCGATTATCAATCATTGAGAAGAGAAAATGATGTAGAGGTTGGCTTCGATTTGGTGAGCAACGATTTTCATTTGACTTGGGTACCAAATCAGAAACTTGAGTGAGATGCGAGAGACTGCTGCGAGTGTTGATTTAGGGCAAAATGCCCAAAACTCAACTTTTTTTACTAATATAACTGACCTGGCCGGTTTGATTCAACTAGTCCGATTTAAACAGTTCAACGGTTTTTTCACCAGTTCAGCGAATTTCAGACGGGTCTGGTGCTTAAACGANATTTAGGGCAAAATGCCCAAAACTCAACTTTTTTTACTAATATAACTGACCTGGCCGGTTTGATTCAACTAGTCCGATTTGAACAGTTCAACGGTTTTTTAACCGGTTCAGCGAATTTCAGACGGGTCTGGTGCTTAAACGATCCAAAGATTGAACCGGCCCGGTTTAGGCATCAGTTTACCGCGTCAACGCGCCGGGCTGGGCCAATTTTTAAAACACTAGTGCCAAGTGAAGCAACCGAATTTCTATAATAATTATTGTTGTCCCTTCTTGTGCCGATATGTATTTTTTGTCCCCCTCAATTTTTGCTTGCAAAAAAAAAAATGAAAATTCTGCTAGTAAACTGATCTTTTAGTCAGACATTAGAAATTTGGGGTAGACTACGATACATCCTTTTGGTTTTTCAGTACCATACCGAAAAGATTTTTGGTACCAAAAAGCTGAATATTTGATGCAGAAAGATGTAGAAAAGGCCACGTGTAAAGCAAAAGCAGGGCAACCGGATTGACCTATTGCTCACTTACATTGTACAACAATGATGGATGGAAGATGTACAACTGCAATGAGAGAATTACAAAGATAATGGTATAGTTACAATATTACTTCCAAGATTTACAACAATAATGGATACAATAACAACGATAATGGTATTCTTACAAAATCATTGCGAGGTTAACGATATTAGTGGGTACAAGTACAAAAGTAATGGTATAATTACAACAAGAGTGAAAAATTTTGAACATCAGTGGAAACAACTACAAAATTAATGGTGTATTTACTACATCAGTAATAAATTGTACAATAGTAGTGGGGATAATTACAAAAGTGAAGGTATATTTACAACATAAATGGGTAAATTTATGACAACAACATACTAATAGTCTGTACCTTTTGATCGATCTAGGTAATTTGTGATCAATCATTACATTTTGATCGATCGAAATAAGGTTTGATCGATCAATATACGGTAAGGTGTGCATAAATTTTCAACATCAGTGGAAACAACTAAAAAATTAATGGGGTATTTACTACATCAGTAATAAATGTACAATAGTAGTGGAGGTAATTACAAAAGTAAAGGTATATTTACAAGAAAAGTGGATAAATTTACGAAGACAACATACTAGTAGTCTATACTGTACATTTTGATCGATCTAGGTAATTTACGATAGATCTAAGTAAGGTATGATCGATCAATATATGGTAAGGTGTGGATAAATTTTGAACTTCAATGGAAACAACTACAAAATTAATGGGGTATTTACTACATCAGTCAAAAAATGTACAATATTAGTGAAGATAATTACAAAATTAAAGGTATATTGTGAAACGAACACAACATAAATATACTAAAAAAATAAATTGATGTCTTACCATAAGAACAAGTAAACATCCACTAACATTTTTCTGTTCACGTGTAAGATATTTTCGCACCCCTTCAACCATACCATCAAACACAAATTTTGCCCAATTTCACTCTCCTATAGAAGGAATGTCTACGGCAGTCTGAAGATATGTGTTGCTGATTGAAGTCCGCATGGTTAGATATAAAAGATGTCCAATAAGAAATAGCACAAAATATATCCTAAACTCATCTGAATCCACTTTAAGTACACAAAGTCTGGAATTCATGTTTCTCAACGGGATATCCTTCACTCCATTGAACATTGAATTCCAAATCCCCTGAATTCTTTCACTGGGCCCAATAGTCTCCACATGCAACCCTTCATTTCTCAAACCCATGACACATTCTACATCCATGGTTGATAACTGAATAGCTTCACCATANTTTCTCAAACCCATGACACATTCTACATCCATGGCTGATAACTGAATAGCTTCACCACANCCCTGAATTCTTTCACTGGGCCCAATAGTCTCCACATGCAACCCTTCATTTCTCAAACCCATGACACATTCTACATCCATGGTTGATAACTGAATAGCTTCACCATAAACATTTAATGTTAAGGACATAGTTTCGAACCGTTCAATCAACCATGCACATAAATCTCACTTCAGTTCCCCACATCTAAGGCTTAATATCCCTCCAAAACCAAGTTCTTTTATTGCCGCTTTCTGCTCATCAAATAAGTTTCGTATCATTTTACAATTTTTCCAGGCGAACACCTTGTACCAAGGGTCCCCTTTGATAATTTGTCAAAACATATACAAAACCGTTAGTTGAACATGTGCAATAAATGTAAACCATGCACATAAAAATTAACATCGACATTTTATTTACCCCTACTGCCATTTCCTCATAATTATCTTTCACACAATCATATTCACTCTTTGCCTAGATAGACATGTCTCTGTACTTCTGTTTCTCACTATTTGCCATCTTCCTCCATTGGTCATCTAGTTCTTTAATCACCTTAGGAGTACATGTGACGCCCCTAAAATCGGGGGTCCTTTATCAACCCATTGATCAACCGTCAACCTGTAGAAACATCCGTGAATAACACTTAACCTATCATCACGGCACATTATCCCCTTTATCAGGATCACAATAATTCAAAGTTTGGGCAAAGTCTCCCTTGTCCGGGCACTCCCAAATGCATAACTTGTACATTTAATCACATGTCTCATCCAAGGTCCAATATACCACAACTTATACTCCATTATTGTTTATTTACATCAATTGAATAAAAAGACACAAAGTCCGAAAGCATGACAAAGCATTCTTAAAAATTTAGATTTATGGAAAACCTACCGGTAGGTTTTGCTCACTAGAAAAGTTCTACCAGTAGGTTTGTCATTGTTCTACCAGTAGGTTTTGCTTACTGGAAAAGTTCTACCGGTAGGTTTGCCATCGTTCTACTGGTAGGTTTTGCCTATTTTTGCCCATTTTCATCTCTTTTCAATTCCAATTCTTTCCAACCCACTCCATATCAACCCAACACATGTATAATGAAGTTTTTCATATAAAACATGGTCCATGCAAGTTCTATTACAATAATTTCCATAAATTTACATGCCCAAAATCAATTTTCACACTTGTTTTACAAAATATGATTTAAAAGCCACAAGTCGGCTTTTCTTTATCATTGAGGCCCCGAATGAGAGCCATCCACATATGTAAATCCCACACCTGAAATATTGTCCCATAAAGGGTTANTGGTCCATGCAAGTTCTATTACAATAATTTCCATAAATTTACATGCCCAAAATCAAATTTCACACTTGTTTTACAAAATATGATTTAAAAGCCACAAGTCGGCTTTTCTTTATCATTGAGGCCCCGAATGAGAGCCGTCCACATATGTAAATCCCACACCTGAAATATTGTCCCATAAAGGGTTAGTCACGCTCAATAGGGTATCTCCTAAATAGGCTACTCCCCAACCTAGATGCATATGAGATGCCATGCTATGCCATGAAATGAGATGAGACTCATTCATGCAACTCAACCCAAGCCTTTACTAGCTCCCTCACACATGCAATGCCATAAGTATAAAATCGAGCATTCGAAGCCCTTGCCATTGATGTTGCACATCCAATGGCCTTTTAAAAAAAATCATGTGTCTTTGTTGGGTATTCGGATTTTGGAATATCACCGCCGGTTCCGCACACCGTTACACTCTTTGAACTTGCACCATCGGAAATGTATAAACCAGTAACCTGGTCTTGCACCCGAGGGAGTATCTAGCCCTTCTTGCTATAGCCGACACAAGTTTTTTATGCAACCATGCGACTCTGTCGAACCTTGGTCCGACTGTNATGGCCTTTTAAAAAAAATCATGTGTCTTTGTTGGGTATTCGGATTTTGGAATATCTCCGCCGGTTCCGCACACCGTTACACTCTTTGAACTTGCACCGTCGGAAATGTATAAACCAGTAACCTGGTCTTGCACCCGAGGGAGTATCTAGCCCTTCTTGCTATAGCCGACACAAATTTTTTATGCAACCATGCGACTCTGTCGAACCTTGGTCCGACTGTACTGAGAGCACTTATGAACCACCAAGGATGGTGTTTGATCCAACCACATACACACACCTACACTCATATGATGCCCACAAATGTGATGCTTTTCGTGCTTATGCAAATGTATGTGTACAATTTTCAATTCTCATCATCATGCAACTAAGATTTCAATTGCAATTTCAATAACAAGTTTCATATGTCATGTGCACAATATGAACATTTCAATAACCATCAATAATCACAATTCCAATACATCATCTAGCATATATAAACATTTTCATCTAACAATAATTTCCCAAGCATGTTATACATAGTCTATACAATAACACACTTAATTTCAAATAGGCACAATATAAACACATAGCATGCTCACATAACACCATTCTCAAAGAAATTACAAGTTAGCAATTTTCACATACCAATTCAAGCNTCATCTAGCATATATAAACATTTTCATCTAACAATAATTTCCCAAGCATGTTATACATAGTCTATACAATAACACACTTAATTTCAAATAGGTACAATATAAACACATAGCATGCTCACATAACACCATTCTCAAAGAAATTACAAGTTAGCAATTTCCACATACCAATTCAAGCTAGAATTGATTTTACCCAATTTCAATAACCATTTCACAAATTTTACGACAATTGGCAAGTGCTAAAGATATCTAACAACGTACCCATTCTTTATCACAACCCTAGGTTGGAAATAAATCTAGTTAGGATGAAAATCCTACCTCTTAAAGCATAAGACAATGCTAGGAGCTCAAAGAACCCAAATCTCTCCCAAAACCCTTGATTTCTCCAAGCTCGTTTTTGGAACTTCGGNTTCACAAATTTTACGACAATTGGCAAGTGCTAAAGATATCTAACAACGTACCCATTATTTATCACAACCCTAGGTTGGAAATAAATCTAGTTAGGATGAAAATCCTACCTCTTAAAGCGTAAGACAATGCTAGGAGCTCAAAGAACCCAAATCTCTCCCAAAACCCTTGATTTCTCCAAGCTCGTTTTTGGAACTTCGGTGAAATCCGTCCTTTTTGGTATGATTTTGTAGCCCTCGTTGCATAAAACAATCTTTGTTATTGGCTTGAGTCGATTCGAGTAACGAATCTCCGTATATCGTAGAGAAAAGGTATAAAACCCTTGCTCTTTCTCTCTCTTCTTCCTTTCTCTTTTCTAACGGGTGAAAGGCTGAGAAATGAGGAAGAAAATTTGATTTTCTTCCCCTTTTATACTCTCCAAATACTTGGTTCACAATTTGCCACATGTTCTTATTTCTTGGGTCCGATTTTGACCTGAATCAATTAAATTTCGTCCCGATTCAAGTTCAAAATATTTTTATTTCAACTTGCTTTAAATTATTATCTAATTTTTAAAATTTTATTCCCGAGTTCGTTTATGAGGTCACCCGACACCTGATTACTTAGTAAAACACAAAAAATCTGGCTGTCTCAGAATTTGACGAAAAATGACTAGGTAACTAGATTTAGCGAGAAGAATCCAATGATGAGGTTCGTGTTGTCATCCGAGTTCTAGAAAAATTTATATTTTCAACCCATATCAATGTGACAAATTACCATTTTACCCTTTTTCATAAAAATTTTAATTTACCCGAGTTTTACAGTACAAGTGCTAATTGGAAGTCATTATTACTTTCACTATACCAAACANATCTGGCTGTCTCAGAATTTGACGAAAAATGACTAGGTAACTAGATTTAGCGAGAAGAATCCAATGATGAGGTTCGTGTTGTCATCCGAGTTCTAGAAAAATTTAGATTTTCAACCCGTATCAATGTGACAAATTACCATTTTATCCTTTTTCATAAAAATTTTAATTTACCCGAGTTTTACAGTACAAGTGCTAATTGGAAGTCATTATTACTTTCAGTATACCAAAAAATGCTTGCTCTTTGTGAAACAAATTATACCTCACGTGTGATTTTTTTATCAATGTTTCTTTTGATATTCTCCATTTGTTTCTTACTATAATGGAAGTACAACAAATGCGTACATTATCAAATAATGAATCTAAAAATTAACCACAAAATAATTTGACCCTACAATACGCTAATTTTTCATACTAGAAAAATAGCCATACGCCAGTTGGACATTGTGCTTTAAAGTCTTTGGCCTTTGACTCATGTGACCTCTTTTTTCCCCTGGAATATGTACCATAATATGAAGTCTACACTATCATGAATCTGAATTTTATTCAACAATATAATCATATCTTACATTACAAATATCGTCAAAATTGGGTAGATAAGTCCAGGGGCTTGCTACTTCCCTGCAAATGTCACATGTTGTATAGGTCAAACAAATAAGTATATGCTACACATACACTTTTCTAAACTATTCACAAATCCTTCTTAAACACAATCACCAAAATATTCATTCACAATTATAACATCAACACCAGTATGTAAATGTTTGCAAGTACGACACCCACAGAGAGGTCAAACACTGAAAACATATCATTTATAAAAAACTAACATTTCATCTATTCACTACTAATTTCCTGATACCTTATTATGTATTTACTCTTGTTCGTTAATCACAGCAAGCCGATACTACCTCCAAATGAGAAGTGTACACACTTCTACGTAGACCAAGACAAACCAATTTTGGAATAAAGAAAGGAGATACTTATGACCTCAAACCCATATTGGAAGGAATAAAAGGGATTTTGATGCAGAGCGAGACACTAATGAATAGGGGACATGCTGCTGTGGAAGATAGAAAGAGGAGACCCAATGACCTCAATGTTAAGAGGAGGGAGGGAGCNGACCCTACAATACGCTAATTTTTCATACTAGAAAAATAGCCATACGCCAGTTGGACGTTGTGCTTTAAAGTCTTTGGCCTTTGACTCATGTGACCTCTTTTTTTCNCACGTGTGATTTTTTTATCAATGTTTCTTTTGATATTCTCCATTTGTTTCTTACTATAATGGAAGTACAACAAATGCGTACATTATCAAATAATGAATCTAAAAATTAACCACAAAATAATTTGACCCTACAATACGCTAATTTTTCATACTAGAAAAATAGCCATACGCCAGTTGGACATTGTGCTTTAAAGTCTTTGGCCTTTGACTCATGTGACCTCTTTTTTTCCCTGGAATATGTACCATAATATGAAGTCTACACTATCATGAATCTGAATTTTATTCAACAATATAATCATATCTTACATTACAAATTTCGTCAAAATTGGGTAGATAAGTCCAGGGGCTTGCTACTTCCCTGCAAATGTCACATGTTGTATAGGTCAAACAAATAAGTATATGCTACACATACACTTTTCTAAACTATTCACAAATCCTTCTTAAACACAATCACCAAAATATTCATTCACAATTATAACATCAACACCAGTATGTAAATGTTTGCAAGTACGACACCCACAGAGAGGTCAAACACTGAAAACATATCATTTATAAAAAACTAACATTTCATCTATTCACTACTAATTTCCTGATACCTTATTATGTATTTACTCTTGTTCGTTAATCACAGCAAGCCGATACTACCTCCAAATGAGAAGTGTACACACTTCTACGTAGACCAAGACAAACCAATTTTGGAATAAAGAAAGGAGATACTTATGACCTCAAACCCATATTGGAAGGAATAAAAGGGATTTTGATGCAGAGTGAGACACTAATGAATAGGGGACAGGCTGCTGTGGAAGATAGAAAGAGGAGACCCAATGACCTCAATGTTAAGAGGAGGGAGGGAACTGGGTATTGGCTTTTTGGCAAGATTAAGAGGAAAGAGGAGGGAACTAGTGTAGATAGCTGTGACAACCTAATTGGTTGGTATGGAATTAAACCCTAAACGACGTCACTTAAATTCATTGGGAAAAAAAACATGACAATTATAACGCTAATATGAGGGGGGATTGAACAACCATTCTTCTACTACAACACCTCTACATTGATCTATCGCGAATAAGTGCTCGACCACGAAGTTTCATAATGTGAACATTTTATACACCTGCTCAATCGATCACATTAGTAAATGATCGATCATTATTCACGATCAATCATTATTCTCTGATCAAACGATACGTTTCAGAATGTGAAGGACCAATCAGATTAGTAAATGATCGATCGTTATGTTTCAAAAATAAATCTTAGATTGATCATTTTTCACTGATCAATCACTACGTTTCAAAATGTTAATGATCGATCAAATTAGTGACTAATTGATCGTAAGTTTCAAAATATGATATAAGATCAAATCATTTTTCACTGATCGATCGCTAAGTTTCAGAATGTGACCATTTTATACACCTGATCGCTCGATCATAGTAATAATTGATCGATCTTTAACTTTCAGATTGATACACGATCGATCATTATTCATTGATCGATCAATCCCTTACACTATCACAACAAAACATTAAAATCTTGTATAATGTTCTTAACGCTAGTAAACTTATCGACTTTATCATAATATTTTCATACAATTAGCAAATACTCCTCTCCACTTGTAGGATAATCCACAATTGTGGTTATCTCACACCAAAACAATGGTGAATATTCCTTAATTACTGAGAAATTGTTCACATATGTCGTAAAAATTTAATTACAATATGTAAATTTTCCTTTGCTATATGTTCTTAACCCTCCGAAAGTTATCCACGTTTGTCGTAAATCCGTCATCATATGTTTTAAGTATTCCCATTGACCTCGTAACTAAATTCTTACAGTTCATAAAATCACCTACAAATCTTGTAAAATATACCATACAGGTAGTAAATCCTCCTCTGTACTTGTAAGATGGTCCAGAAATTTGATATCTGAGACCAAAATAATGGTAAATCTTCATCAACAACTTGTAATTTGTTCAAAAAAGAAGTATAAATTTTATTAACTTACTTAAATTTTCCTTTTCTATATGAAATCTATCAATTATAGTGGTAAATCTATGAATTTCTATTTCACCACATTCGTAGTAAAACCCACGATAATGAATACCACAGATGTTATATATTTACCTACAAGATTGTATTATTAACCACTTTTGTCGTAAACTCAACCAACCTAAAACTAAAATGTATCAACGGGACTCGTAACATTATCCAAAACAATACGAACAAATCTTCAACTCTAGTAAAATGTTCATTAAACCACGTAAATATACGCATCTGAGTCGTAAATCCATCACCAATATTTTAATGTATCCAACCTGTCTCGTAATTATATCCGTAACACTCATAAAAGTATCCATAAATATTATAACATATACCATACATGTAATAAATACTCCTATCGTCTTGTAAATTCATTAACAAGTTTGGTATTTCGGATCACACAACTAGTTAATCTTACTCAACTATGCGTAACTTATCCACAAATAACGTAATAATTTTCATTATTGACGCATATTTTTCTTTTCTATATGAAATCTAACCATGGTGGTGGTAAATCTATGAATATCCCTTTTCACCACATTCGTATTAAGACCTATTATAATGACTTCCATAAATATGATATATTTACCATAGAAGTCGTAAACTTATCCAAAAAATCGAAACAAAACCTTGAACTCCAGTAAAATATTCCTTAAGCATCATAAATTTATCCGCTTTTTTGGTAAATACTTCCTCATATGTTTTAATTTACCCCACCGGACTGTCTCCTATACGAACCCTTAAGGGTCTTATGATACCTAACAACGTCGTAAAATATTCCAAATAAGTAGTAAATACTCCTTAATACTTGTAAACTTATATCAACGGGCCTTTGGTCCAATAGTACTCCTTACTTTGTGAAGATTTTGACTTCTTGAGGTCAAGGATTCAACTTCCCCTCTCCCCCCCCCCCCCCAAAAAAAAAAAAACTTGTAAATTTATCCACGAAACTGGTAAATTATATTCAAATACTTGTGAATTATTAACAAATGTCGTCAACATTTCAGTAAGTGGCGTAATTTTTCTATTCCTTTATGAAATCTAACCATTATGGTGGTAAACCTATGAATATTCCTTTCATCACATTCGTAGTAAAAAATACCTATAATGATTCTTATATATGTTATATATATTTACCTATAGTTTCGCAATATTAACCACTATTGGCGTAACATTAACCAACATAGAAATACAATTTTCATACGAACCCATAACCTTTACCATCTTTAAGTTATCCACTTTTGTGGTAAAACCTTCCTCATTTGTTTTCATTAACCCACCTGCCTCCTAAACGTACCCTGAAGTGTCATAAACTTCCCCACAAATATCGTAAACTGTACCACATATAGAACTAGTAAATACTCCTCTCCACTTGTAATTTTATCCACAAAACTGGTATATTTTATTGGGGTAGTTGTAAATTATTCACAAATTTCGTATAAATTTCATTAAATGACTTCTTTTCCTAAATGAAATCTAACTATTTTTGTTCTAAATGATGAATATCCCATTTCACCACATTCGTAGTAAAACCTATTATAATGACTTTCAAAGATGTTAAATACATACCTATACCTTCGTAATATTTACCACGTTTGTGATAAAATTAACCAACCTAAAACTAAAATTATTGTACGGATCTCATAAATTTATCCTAAAACATCAAAGCAAACCCTTGAACTTTAGTAAAATATACCTTAACCATCTTAAAGTTATCCCCTTTAGTGATAAATCCTTCCTCTTATATTTTAATTTACCCCACCTGCCTTATAAACGTACCCTTAAGGGTCATAAACTTACCCACTAAATAGTAAATACTCCTCCCTACTTGTAAGTTCATCCACAAAATGGGTACATACCTTAGGGGTATATACACTAGTAAATGTTCTTCGGGCCTTGTAAAAATTTTACAACTCTCGTACGCTTATCCACAAATATTGTAATTCATTCTTTTACTTGATGAACAACGATTTAAGTGATGTTCTAATTTTTTCATTAATTGTCATAATTGTTGATAAAGAGTGGTAACAATTCCTCACCCATTGGTAATTATTTCCACAAATGTGGTAAACAAAATTTTTCAATAAACCCACAATTCCACTATTTTTATCCATTAAAATTGTAAATATTTCCTTTATTATAGTTATAATATTATAGTATATTTTAATAAAATTACTAGTAATCATGATGTACTATCTGATCATTCACTGTCTTGAATAAAATTACTAGTAATCATGATATATTATCTGACAAGTTATTCACTGTCTTGTCTTGTCTACCAATAGATAATGCTAAGGTAACCGATTACTCTTTGGGGAAAAAAAAAAATTTGAAACGGCACATTGATCAACGACTCATTTTTCTTATCAGATGAATCAATGGTGGCCATTGGTTTTCGGTATGGTACCGAAAAACCAAAAGGATGTACCGGTCCTAGAAATCTAGAAACCTTGACCATTTAGTGGGTCCGACGAGAATGGCGACCAAGGTCCTTCACATAACCACCAGGAAGTCACATCATTATTTTCAATTTTGTTTTGAAGCTTATTTTCAAAAATTTGAAGTGCTTAAGTTTGGTATATTCCTTAGCCCTCTAGATTTTTAAATTGATTTTTTTAAAACAAATTGGACCTATCTTCATTTAACTGTTAATTGTGTTGATGACTGTTTTTATTCTTTAATTNAATGAAAATCAATCGTCCTCATTCAAAGGGTTGGTGGTGATTAAAAGGGTTCTCATCGTTAATTTTCACATTCGATTGAGAAAGAGGTAATTGAGGTAGACATATGTTTTAATTGATAATTGATTTGGGCTAAAATCAAAAAAACATNTTGATGACTGTTTTTATTCTTTAATTTTTTTTTCAAATTGGAATAGGATTATCTCCTTTCATTTTCATTTTTTTTTTTCACTAATCTATTTCTATAAATCAAAATTTTGATTTTTACCAAACAACAAATTACTTGATCTATCAAATTAAGTTAAGCTTATTTCAGAAATCAATCAAAATCACTTGTTTCTTGGGAATACCCTTTGAATCTAACTCAACTATATTTGTCTACATCCATCAAGTTTTCGCACAAACTATGAATTGTGATATTGGGTTTTGATTGAAAATTTTGGATTTAAATGTAATTTTTGAATTTATTTGTTTTATAGTGATTGTACATGGTATAGATTTTAGATTACCTATGTATCCAAAATGAAATTAATTTGATCGTTGTTCTTATGAACTATGAATTATTGGAACTTATTTGCAATTATGATCTAGTATAGATTTTGGACTATATATGAATCAAAAACAGAATTAAGTCCATCGTAATTCTAAGTCGACTGATTGAGAGAGCATTTGAGATTACTTTTAAAAAGTGTTTTTAGGCTTTATGACTTCTCATAAACATTTTAATTTTTAAACAATAGTGTATGAAACAACTTATTTTAACTACTTCCTAATAAGTTAAAAGTAATTTTACCACTTAAATAAGTAAGATTCAAATATTTCCACTAGTGATTGTACCCAACCTCACAAATTCGTGTTGAAGAACTTGTTGGTTGATTAACTCATTGATGTGTGCATACCAAGAATTGTTGGTGTGCCCATAATCGCTCGAGACCTAAACGAATCGTGTGGCAGAGAGGTCCAAGTGAAGCTACACTAAACATCGGAGAGAGACTTTCAGCGGAGAGACATACTAAGGAAAGGGGCATCTAACCATTCTATTGGTTGAAGTATAAGTTTCGAATACTTGTATGTTGACTTGGACAGTAATGGATTAATCCTTGATGAACCCATCGAGGTTCCCCATGGGTTTTCACGAGGAGGATTTTCTGCGTCAACAAATTGCTTGTGTTTTTTACTTTCTATTATACACACTTGCANATTCTATTGGTTGAAGTATAAGTTTCGAATACTTGTATGTTGACTTGGACAGTAATGGATTAATCCTTGATGAACCCATCGAGGTTCCCCATGGGTTTTCACGAGGAGGATTTTCTGCCTCAACAAATTGCTTGTGTTTTTTACTTTCTATTATACACACTTGTATTTGTTAGCACACATGCACACTACGTGTTTGTTGATTTGATTGTATGAATATCTTTCAACCATAATTGTGCGATTTGGTTTGAGTTTTTTGAGATTGACTTGAGTAAATTAATTGCATATTAATGAAAATCAATCGTCCTCATTCAAAGGGTTGGTGGTGATTAAAAGGGTTCTCATTGTTAATTTTTACATTCGATTGAGAAAGAGGTAATTGAGGTAGACATATGTTTTAATTGACAATTGATTTGGGCTAAAAACAAAAAAACCTGTTCACCCCCCTTTTCTGGTATAATGTCTTGGTCTACAGGTGTATGATCATGAAGGAAGATCCATATCGGTTCCCTCTCCCAAAAAAACAACTTTGTTAGCGAGCACCAAGAATACTAGAATCCTGTAAAATTTCCAAGGCAATTTTTCTCTGACAGATGGAAATGCCTTATGATGATCTTGCCACTTCAAGCCCCATGAAATATTTCAAAGAGCCAAAATCCTTGATTTCAAACTGGCTATGGAGAAAGGATTTAAGGTCATCAGCAACAGTAATATTATCAGTGGCTATGATAATATCATCCACATGTCCCAGCATAGCAATGAAGAGTCAGTGCTTTTAGTGAAAATAGAATAGTCTGATTTTGATTGTGTAAAACCATATCAAAGTATGGCAACTAAAAGTTTAGAGAACCACTATCTCACAGTTTGTCTGAGTGCATAAAGAGATTTATTTAAACGACATACTTGATTGTCCCTTGTATTGATATATAACCAGGAGGAAGATTCATGTAGTCCTCCTCAGACAAATCACCATGCAAAAAGGCATTGTGCATATCCATCTAGAATAAATGCCAGTTTCTAGCAACTACAATAGCTAATAGTAGCATATGATAGTAGTTGATTTAGTAACAAGAGAGAATTTTTGAAGATAATCGAGACCTTCTCTCTGTGTATACCCCTTCACTATAAGCCTTGTCTTGTATCTTTCAATGGTGCCATCAACTTTATATTTAATTTTGTAAACTCATTTGCATCTAATAGGAGTTTGACCAAGTGGTAAGGAAGTGAGGGTCAAGGTATTTAATTGGCTTCCAGTGCTTATATTTTAGCATTGATGGCATCACACCATTTAGTGTGATGAATGGCTTCATGGAAAAACTGAGACTCATAATTTGATGAAATAGTGAGGCTGAAAATGTTACGTGCACATTATGAAAGCCTTTGATACCCTTGATTGGGGTTTCTTGCTCGATGTGTTGGAGACTTTCAAGTTCCTTGAGAAGATGAGAAAATGGATCCAAGCATGTATTACCTCACCTAGATTCTCAGTTAACTTGAATGGTGAACTTGCAGGGTTTTTTCCCCAGTTGCAGAGGTGTAAGACAAGGAGATCATCTCTCCCCATACCTCTTTGTCATTGCTATGGAGATTCTTAATGCTATTATCCAACAAAAAATCAACAACAACCACTTTTTTAAATTTCATTGGAGATGCAAGAAATTAAAGCTTGTTCAACTCTCCTTTGTGGATGACCTTCTTTTGTTCTGCCATGGAAATCTACTCTCTATGGACATTCTAAAGATTGCTTGTGGTGAATATCAGAGAATTTTTGGTCTTCAAGCAAATTCATCCAAAAGTGAGATCTTCATGGCTGCTACTATTCCTGAGAACTTGAGGCAACAAATCAACAATTCAACAAATCAGCAATTCATGGCTGCTACTAAGGTGGAGCACAAATATTATTATTGATTCTCATCTACCTACAAACGCAAAAGTGAGCAGCATTGTGGACATCAACCAAAGGAATTGGCCTTCAATTGATTTCTGTGAACTAATGAAAATCTCACAAACCATGCCCAACTACCTCCCTTTACTGCACATAAAGGATTCAATCAAGTGGACCCCTACTACAAATGGTCTTTTTTCAATTGTTTCTAAATGGAATATTTTAAGGATGTCAACCCCAATGGTACCATGGCGTCACTTACTGTGGTATAGTAAGTCAATTCCTAGAATCAGTTTTATTTTATGGTTGGCCATCAGATCCAGGCTCAACACAAGAGACCGAATTAAGATTTTTGCTGCTCAGACTGAAACAAAATGCATTCTATGTATACAAGATGTAGAATCACACAACCATTTATTCTTTTAATGTCATTTTACTAAAACTATTTGGTCTCATGTGATGCAACTTTGTGGACAACAATAAACATTCACATCGTAGCAAGAACTAACTGCCTATGCAACCCAGTATTGGAGAGGAAATCGTTACTAACAGTTCTCCTNACACAACCATTTATTCTTTTAATGTCATTTTACTAAAACTATTTGGTCTCATGTGACGCAACTTTGTGGACAACAATAAACATTCACATCGTAGCAAGAACTAACTGCCTATGCAACCCAGTATTGGAGAGGAAAATCGTTACTAACAGTTCTCATGAAGCTCAGCCTTGCAGTGACTATTTACTACATTTGGATGGAAAGAAACTGTAGGCTTTACAGGAATCAATCCAAGAACCAACCCTTGTTTCTCAATCTTATTGCTCAAGCTATTAGGGACAAAATTGCAATACTCAAATTCAGATCCTCCTCTAGGAACATGATTTTAGTGCAATTTTGGCAAANACATTTGGATGGAAAGAAACTGTAGGCTTTACAGGAATCAATCCAAGAACCAACCCTTGTTTCTCAATCTTATTGCTCAAGCTATTAGGGACAAAATTGCATTACTCAAATTCAGATCCTCCTCTAGGAACATGATTTTAGTGCAATTTTGGCAAATATCCCGTGGATGCTTGGTCTAGATTAACAAATGACAACCTGGTTGCACCTCCTTTAAATATTCAAAGAATATGTGGAGCAGGACCTTGCAAATCAGAGGGCATTGCTAATTGTTCCAACTCTCTCTATTTTTGGTTTGGACTTTTCTGGTTGATGTTGTATGCTGCTGGAAGTTTTGGGCACATGGCCTTCTCTTCCAATGGAATCCTGCTTGGATGGTCTCATGCTTCTATTTTTGTGTTTTTGATGCTACAATGGATGTTGTCCATTGTTATTGTAAAGGTTCACTCCTTTGTCTTGTAAATCTTTTTTTGGATCAATACAAATTTTACCTTCCGAAAAAAAGAAAATGCGATGAGAATTGGAAATTTATCATAGGATAGAAAATCAAAAATGTTATAAGTTGTACTTGACATAGAAGATGAACCGGATGGATATAAAGAGATAAGCTGACAGTGATAATCTTGCAAGTGACCAGGAGGTCTTCTACTTATGGTAGGATATCTAGAAGTATGATGAATAGGAGAAGAAGTCTCAAAGGGTAAAGAAGTCTCAGTGGAAATGAAATCATCAGATGACTGATCAAGATGTGCATCATCAACTGGAGAAGGAAACACCATAGAATCCTCAAAAGATTGAAGAGCAATGTTAGAAAAAGGAAAGATGGACTCATAAACACAGACTTGGTGGTAAGGTCATACAACTTGTAACTATTCACACCTTGAGGATATCTAATGAATATGCATTGACTAGTTCTAGAATCAAATTTTGACCTGTTATGAGCAAGAGTGGAAAGGCAACCAAAAACTTTTAGAAATGAATAGTTTGGTTTTTGAGAGAACAATATTTCATATGGAGATTTTCCTAAAAGGTTTGGATNAATGAATATGCATTGACTAGTTCTAGAATCAAATTTTGACCTGTTATGAGCAAGAGCGGAAAGGCAACCAAAAACTTTCAGAAATGAATAGTTTGGTTTTTGAGAGAACAATATTTCATATGGAGATTTTCCTAAAAGGTTTGGATTTTCCTAAAAGGTTTGGTTTGGATATCAAATAAGTAGCTGCCAAAACGCAATCTTCCCAAAAAGAAGAATGAAGTTGAGCATGAAACTTGAGAGCTCTAACTACCTTTAAAAGGTGTTGGTGCTTTCTTTCCACCACTCCATTTTATTGAGGTGTTCCAACACAATCAAGCTGATGTAGAATACCTTGAGAGGAATAGAAAGATTGTTGATTCTTATAATTTGTACTTTAGTCTACCAAAAAGAAGAAAATGAAAAATTAATATAAAGGGTGCAGACCTTCGAACTCTTGGACCAAATCACAGTTTTCATGATGGTTACAACTAATTGGAACCTGCCTTTGAGATAAAGTTTTGTAAGGAGTTTAAAATGTTTATATGGCTTGTGATTATCTCTACTTCCTTTGTAGTGTGTTTTTCATTTACTCATTTGTTTATTTTGTGAAGTTTGCCCGGACTTTTAATTCAAGTATGATCTCGTTATGTTTTTGTAATTTGGCAATTATTGTGTATTGTTAAGTATAGATGTGTTAATGTCCTTTCAACAATTTTTAGTTGCAAAGATTATATTTGGTAGCAATATGTCCCCTCACAAAAATATTAGATTTAAGTTTCTTGGCAAGGCAAGTGTCTGCCTATTTATCCACTAGGGTAGTGTGGTTCCCAAGCGAAAATGGTGTGGGACCCTAATTTATTAGAATATTTGGCTGTTAGAAGTTCTCTTCACTATTTATGATATGACATTCTAGAAGCTATGAGGTAGCATTCCAATGGTAGTGATTTCTTGCCCACGGTAGGGTTTGGCAGTGTAATTCCTCTTTTGTCTTTTTTTCTGGTTTTTGCTGAGCTATTTCAATATTTGTTGAGCTGCTTTGGCGGCTGTCAAGCTGACTCATGTCTTGATTGATNTTTCTGGTTTTTGCTGAGCTATTTCAATATTTGTTGAGCTGCTTTGGCGGCTGTCAAGCTGACTCATGTCTTGATTGATATGGATTCTGATAACCAGGTTAGCTAGGTCTTGATCAAGTTAGTCAATCCATCTATTGTGTCACTAACTCATTTGCCCTTCATATTTCCTCTTGGTATCATCAATTGCCCCCAGCCCCGAGCGGGGGCTATCTTGAGTTGTTCGTTGGTTGAGGGTGAGTTGCCTTGAGTATTTGGCGTACTGAGTTATTCTGGCGTGTTCGTCGTGCTTATCCAGTTGTGAACCTAGGATTGCGCATAGGCAATGAGATATGATGGGACCATTTTCCTATTTATGTGCATCCGTGTAGGCATGGTGTGCAAGACGTGCATATGCATATCATACCATTTTATAAAATATTGTGTGATAGTGTAGATTAACAAGGATGAGCACAAGATACGAGTTACGCTTGGCAGATCGGATCTGAGCTTCGAGGCTCGTGGGGATCGTAATAAGGCTTTTTTTCTTTCTTTTAGGGAATTATGGAGATTTGCATAGAGAAAGTATAATGGTTCACTGGCTCGAATGCTCGGCTAATCCACTCTTTAATGGAGGATCTCGCTCCTTTTTACTTTATTGATAATTGGAGAGATTTACATAATCATGTTTGTACCATTCGGGTCCTCCTTCAATGGGGGAGTTATACAGTATTTATAGAGATGTTCCTTGTTCGAGGATCTTTGCCAAGATCCTTGCCTTTCATCCATGGATTCCTCCTTGATTTTTGGTTAGGATATTGGTTGGTTAAGGGTTTTGTGCTTTGAATATGACTCTTTGCCACCTGTAGGGTTCGTGTTAACATCCAACTGTTCCCTTATCATTTTCGTTATTGTCTCATCTGGGGGGAGCTCTAGCTCTGGTCCTCTGAGCTCTACATGTCTTCCCTGACCTCCTTGTCTGATCTCCGCACCTGAGCTTATACTTGGAAATTATTCTAAGTATCATCAGTTGGCCCCCAGCTCTTGGTCAAGCTGGCTTGGGCAAGGGCTGAACTTAAACTGAAACATAGTGGACCCCCATTCAGTGACCTCGATGTACGTGTAGACAAATTTTTGATGGTTACCAGTAATCACATCCTCCTCGATTCTCGTGCATGTTCTCCACTTTCAAGACCTGCGTATAAAAGGCTTTAAATGTCTCTGTGCCAAGGGGAAATGGCTCACTTCCTTGTCCAAATACCCTCTCTAACTTTACTCTTTCTTCTTCTTGCGATTTTAAGCATCTGATCCTATCAGCGCCCTTAGGATTTTCGCAAAAAATTGGTCTACCCTGATTCAGCTCCTGGCTTCAACAAAGTTTGCTCTTCGCCTTCATTTTGTGCTTTGGCCCATTGTTCATCCTCACTTAGGTACGTTTCTTATCTTTTGTTCATCTCCTCGTTCTGGATCCCTCAAGTCTGAGGTGGTTTATGTATTTTTGGACTTTTCGATTCTATTATTTTAGGAACCGACGTCGATCTCTGTCTTGTATTCCCGTCTTCTTAGACCCTTATTCAACTGCTAGGGTTTTCCTTTTTGGCAGTTGTTGTGTTGCCCCCCAAACTCTTAAAGAGTGTTTCACAAATATTCCTCTCCTTTATCGTACCTTTAGACTCCATTTTTCTTGCCCAACTATGTCTGTTTCTTCTGGAGCTACCCCTCCTCTATTTCCCTCTTGGGTGATAGGACTGCTAAGGAAGATATCAATTTAGGTGATGTGGGTGAAGAAATTGACAATTTTCCAGGTGTTGATTTTATCGATGTTGAGGTAAATACTGAAGAACCTACCTCAACGTCCTCTCCTATGCCCACAAACCCTAACAAAGGTAAAGGCAAGGTGAGTGGTGTGGGAGTCTCTACTGCGGGCATTGGGGCTGCTCTTAGAAATGCAGAGCTCGTGAGCCCTAGTGAGGTCACTCCTTCTCTTATGAGGGTTCTTAGTGTCCGCTTTGGTTTTCCTCCAAGAGTCCAATACTTGTGTCCAGACAAATTCACCTCATATGTCTCCCAGGTTCATAAAAAGGTTTGCTTCTTTATGGCTACCTTTGAGAATGGTCTGCGTTTTTCCTTACACCCTTTCATAAAGAGTGTTCTACAACAATTCAACGTTTGCCCTACCCAGCTCTCTCCTAACTTCTGGGGTGTCCTAGTGGGTCTCCTTGTTTTCTTTAAGAATCATAAGTTTGGGGTTCCCATCGTTGCCTTACTCATGGAACTTTTCAATGTTAAGCATACCTCCTCCGAGGGTTTTTTGTATATCTCCAAACGAACAAAGGCCAAACTGATTATCTCTGACCTCCCGAGCTCCCACAAGGGCTAGAAAAAACTTTTCTTCTACATGTGGGGCGTATAGTGGGAGTATAATCCGACAGATAAGATAAACACTCTTTCAATTGCTAGAGTCTGGTCTGCCCCTGATAACCTGGGTAAGTCCTTGCTTAAGCTAATTAAGATCGAATTTGGTGACCCTTACTGATTTTGTTCTGTTTTACGTTGTTTCTCAGGTGTTCGACCCGAGCTCAGTGCTGAGGACGAGCGGGTGCTGCTAAAATTGGAGAAGTGTGACCCAGAAAAATATTCTAAGCTCATCAAGCCTTGGGTTCTTGTAGAGCAAGGGTTCAGCCTTCTAGAGGTAACGATAGAAGTCCCGATCCCAATCTCCATTGTTAGAGCTGAGGAGGTAGCAGGTGATGCTTTTTCCATCAATTCCCTCATTTTTAGCTCTCTTTTTTTCTCTTTCCCAGCTTGCTCACTTTAAGTCTTCTAGGTTCTTCCTCAATGGAGCCTACTCCAACAGAGCTCTAGGCTAAAATTTCTCAATTAAGGAAGACCAGCAGTGGTAGCAAACGTAAGACTGTGCCTAGTTCTAGTAGCTGGTCCACTCCTCCACCCAAGGTACTGAAGACAAGCATGCCCCTGGCTCCTCCTACTCCGACTCATCCGACAGTTGTTCAGTCTTCATCCTCCTCTCCAATTACAGATGATCCCTCCTCCTGAGGTGCCTTGGTTATCCCTGTGGATGTTCCTAGATGAGGTTAGACCTCCCCTTCCTCGTATGAGGTTGAAAGGGCCTTGGAAATGACCACACGTGTTTTGACCTCCTTTAATTTTCCCAGGGACTTTAAGAAATCTCCCCTGCCTTTTCTAGGAGCCCCAAAGTCGAGAAGGGGGANTCCTCCGAGGGTTTTTTGTATATCTCCAAACGAACAAAGGCCAAACTGATTATCTCTGACCTCCCGAGCTCCCACAAGGGCTAGAAAAAACTTTTCTTCTACATGTGGGGCGTATAGTGGGAGTATAATCCGACAGATAAGATAAACACTCTTTCAATTGCTAGAGTCTGGTCTGCCCCTGATAACCTGGGTAAGTCCTTGCTTAAGCTAATTAAGATCGAATTTGGTGACCCTTACTGATTTTGTTCTGTTTTACGTTGTTTCTCAGGTGTTCGACCCGAGCTCAGTGCTGAGGACGAGCGGGTGCTGCTAAAATTGGAGAAGTGTGACCCAGAAAAATATTCTAAGCTCATCAAGCCTTGGGTTCTTGTAGAGCAAGGGTTCAGCCTTCTAGAGGTAACGATAGAAGTCCCGATCCCAATCTCCATTGTTAGAGCTGAGGAGGTAGCAGGTGATGCTTTTTCCATCAATTCCCTCATTTTTAGCTCTCTTTTTTTCTCTTTCCCAGCTTGCTCACTTTAAGTCTTCTAGGTTCTTCCTCAATGGAGCCTACTCCAACAGAGCTCTAGGCTAAAATTTCTCAATTAAGGAAGACCAGCAGTGGTAGCAAACGTAAGATTGTGCCTAGTTCTAGTAGCTAGTCCACTCCTCCACCCAAGGTACTGAAGACAAGCATGCCCCTGGCTCCTCCTACTCCGACTCATCCGACAGTTGTTCAGTCTTCATCCTCCTCTCCAATTACAGATGATCCCTCCTCCTGAGGTGCCTTGGTTATCCCTGTGGATGTTCCTAGATGAGGTTAGACCTCCCCTTCCTCGTATGAGGTTGAAAGGGCCTTGGAAATGACCACACGTGTTTTGACCTCCTTTAATTTTCCCAGGGACTTTAAGAAATCTCCCCTGCCTTTTCTAGGAGCCCCAAAGTCGAGAAGGGGGAGCATCCTAGAGTAGAGAAAAGTGAAGGTTCCTTCTTTGACAATGATGAACTTGATGCGGGGGCCATTTCCTCTATTTTCCCTGATTCTGACGTTCAAAGGGCCTCTTCCATGTCTGTTGAGGCTTCTATATGCTCAGCTCTCCAAGGAGCAACTACTGTAAGTCCTTGTATTTGTGCTTTCATATAACCTTATGTTGTAATTTCATGCTAACCTTCACTTGCTTTCCCTTCTATCCTTAGTCGGCTATCCATGTGAAGAGCTTGATGAATAGGATCTGATCTTCAGAGAACTCTGTCAAAGCTATGAAGGCATATGAGATTAAGGTCGCCGAATTTTTTTTTGACAATGATGTCCTCCAAGCTCAAGTGCAAGAACTTCATGAGAAAATGGAGAGACAGGCTTTTACCTTCAAGGGCTTACAGGCAGCAAAAGATAAGGCTGAGAAAGGAGAAAAGAAAACCAGGGATGAGCTAAGAATGGCCAGGGAGGAGCTGAAACTTAAAACTGATGTCTGGGTCAACGCCAGCTAGGAAGCTTTTGTTGCCCAAAGCTCCCTCGAGAGCCTGAGAAAGGAGTACGTCATTCTGTCCAAGGCAAATGGTACCCTCTGCAATGAGCTTGAAGAGTTATAAACTACCGCAACCAAGAAGGACGAGGCTATCACCAAGCTGAGGGATGACGTTACTACCAAATGGGCCTCTGGGTGGCTTGCTTTTCTAGACAAAGCTGAGAAGACTTATCCTGATCTGAACTTCAACTTTGACGTCCCCACTGAGGAAGGAATGGAGGAGCCCCGCACAGAGGATGAAGGTGACACCCCTATTCCTTCAAATATCTCTGTTACTACTGGGCTCCCTACTACTTCCTCTGTTGCTCCTACTGTTGCCCCTTTTTCTGTTGACCTTGTAACTAAAGCTTTAGCCCTGAATTCGCTAGCAACTGGAATAGAGGTCCCTGCTTCGGGGGTTTATGAGGTCATTCCTCCCTTGCCTACCTTAGAGCTTATAGATGCTTCGACCACTGATTTGCCAGATACTTCACCTGCTGAGCTACCAGGCTCTTCTCCTACTCCTGCTGCTGAGGCCTCAGCTACTGGACTGCAGAACCCTTCACTTACTCCATCTTTAGGAATTTAGGATTTTTTTTTTTTGCACACTCTGAGCTCATACTCTGAAATGTAACTCATTCTGTTTTGAAATGCACATCTGACTCACAGCTTTTCTGCACTATAGTTGTGATATTGATTCTCATGTCCATTGTTTGCTCTTGAGTTGTTGCTCTCCCCTTGCCCCCTTCCTTTGAGGAGTACTGAGTTCTCCTTAAAGCAAAATTGTTGAGTTTGGAGAAACTTCGAGCCTGATTGGAGTGTTGAGATCTCAGGGGGCATTGAGTGTTTGCTAGATTTGGCAAATATGGTAGGTAACTTGATGTTGTGGTCCATCACAAGTGCATCTATGGAGGTCATGCTGCTTCATCCCTAAGAACTTTGACTGGAGGTGAGCTTGGGAAACATCAGCCCCATTTTCGTCGTCATATCAAGAAGAGTCTTGAAGCAGCTGGCCCAGAGAAACCTAAAAAGTCTCATTAAGAGCTCAGAAAGTCTAACTTCAAAGGATAAAGGTTGTGTGATTGTGCTTCGCCTTAGCTGGCACAAAGATTATGGACTTCCTCATTACGGACTTGAAGTTAACCTCTCAAATTACGCTGTAGGTTGTCGTACTGGGTTTCTCCTGGCTCACCAAGTGCTGAAAATGCTTGAGATGGATAAGGAGTATCAGGGAAATGTTGAAACTACTAGGGAGGTTTTCTTTGTTGAACCAACTAAAAGTAGGAGGTCTTTCCGAGCTCTTTTATCAATTTGATGTAACAGACTCTAGATTCCTCCCCTGCCCCTCCTTTTGATTGGTTGACTTAATTAATGGGCTTGAGTAGCTTCGCCTTGGTTTATGGGCTGGGGGGCCCGTCCTGAGCTGCTGAGCTTGTTTCAAACCACGATGTTCGTATCTATTTTGTGAACTGAGGAGTTCATCGTGAACTAAAGAGCTCATTTTATGAATTGAAGTGTTCATCGTGAGCTACTGGGCTCATTTTATGAACTTAAGAGTTCATTGTGAGTTGTTGAGCTCGTTTTATGAATTGAAGAGTTCATCGTGAGCTATTGAGCTCATATTATGAACTTAAGAGTTCATCGTGAGCTATGGAGCTCTTTTTATGAACTTAAGAATTCATCGTGAGCTATTGAGCTCGTATTATAAACTTAAGAGTTCATTGTGAGCTACAGAGCTCGTTTTATGAACTGAAAAGTTTATCATAAGCTATAGAGCTTGTTTTATGAACTGAAAAGTTCATCGTGAGCTACAGAGCTCACTTTATGAACTAAAAGTTCATCGTAAGCTATTGAGCTCGTATTATGAACTTAAGAGTTCATCGTGAGCTACAGAGCTCATTTTATGAACTGAAAAGTTCATTGTGAGCCATAGAGCTCTTTTTATGAACTAAAAAGTTCATCGTGACCTATTGAGCTCGTATAATGAACTTAAGAGTTCATCGTGAGCGACAAAGCTCGTTTTATGAACTGAAAAGTTCATCGTGAGCTATAGAGCTCTTTTTATGAACTAAAAAATTCATCGTTTTTTTTTTTTTTTTTAGCTATTTCAGGCAATCAAAAGACTTGTTGTTTTATTGAGGATAATCGTTTTACAGAAGGGACTTACTGAAAAAATCTCTTAAGATGCTCTGTATTCCAAGACTAAGGTAGGATTTTTCCTCCCTCTGTTTGCAACTCATAATTTCCAGGTCTGATCACCCTTAAGATGATATAGGGACCTTCCCAATTAGGCCCCAGCTTCCCATGAGTGAGGTCCTTCCTTGCTAACAAAAGTTTTCTAAGCACCAGATCTCCCACCTTGAAACTCATGTGTCTAACCTTTCTGTCGTAGTACCTAGCTGTCTTCCTCTAGTAACTCCTGATACGATGCAGAGTTGTTTCCCTCTTTTCTTCCAAGAGATCCAAGCTAAATAGAAGGGACTCATCATTGCGTCCATCGTTTGCAAATTCAATCCTGGGGGATGGGAGCCCAACCTCGACAGGCGCCACCGCTTCGGTTTCGAAGGCCAAGGCAAATAGTATTTCTTGAGTTGCTGACTTGATAGTTGTTCTGTAAGCCCATAATACTTCTGGGATGTGTTCCACCTATTTACCTTTCTGCTCTTCCAGCTTGGTCTTCAGGGCTGCTTTTATGGTCCTTATGGTGAACTCTGCTTGTCCATTGGATTGAGGATAAGCTAGAGCTGAGAAGTAGTTTTTTATCCCTAGCTCAACATAGAATTTTTTGAATTTGGGGTTGTCAAACTGCTTCCCATTGTCAGTCACAATCGCTCTGGGGACCCCAAACTGGAAAATTATTGATTTCTAAGTAAAGTTTTGAACCTTCTGTTTAGTGTTGGTTGCCAAAGGCTCTACTTCTGCCCATTTGGTGAAATAATTCACTCCTATAATGGCAAACTTGCACTGTCCCACACTGGTGGGAAGGCGTCTCAATATGTCCAGACCCCACTGCTGGAATGGGCAAGGGCTCACCACCAAAGATAAGAGCTCTGGTGGGCAATAGGGGACATTGGCGTGCACTTGGCAGACCTTGCATCTTTTGACCAAGTCTGTGACATCTTTGAGCATGGTGGGCCAATAGTACCCTTGCCTCAATGTTTTTCCTACCAAAGCCCGAGCTCCAATGTGGTTGTCACAGACTCCTTCATGGATTTCTCTGAGAATGTAATTAGCATCTTCATCTCCCACGCACCTAAGAAGAGGTCCTAAGAAACCTCACTTTTTTAGGTTCCCCAGCAAAATGAAAAATTTGGCCAACCTGGCTCTTAGCTTTGCAGCTTCCTTGGGGTCTTCTTGTAAGGTTCCATTCCGCAAGTACCCAATGATCGGGTCCATCCAGCTCGGAAAGGCTAGAATAGGGAGCACTTCTTCTTCCTGGGTGCTTACTGATGGCTCTACTAGATGTTCCACTGGTATTAGCCTATCTAGGTTCTCTTGCGAAACAGTTGCCAGCTTTGCCAAAGCTTCTGCTCGTGAATTCTCGGACCTAGGAACGTGTCTGATTTTAACTTGTACAAATTTCTTGATCAATTCTTGTACCTTTCTGAGGTAAAGGACCATTTTCTCACCCTTGGCATCATAAGACTCCTCTATCTATTTGACTACGAGCTGGGAGTCATTACAGATATCCAGTTGTTCTGCCTCTATTGAGCGGGCAAGGTTGAGTCCAGCAATGACAGCTTCATATTCTACCTCGTTGTTTGAAGCCTTAAACCCAAATTTGATGGCGTATTCAACGTCTACTCCATCTGGAGAGGTCAGAATTAAGTTTGCCCCGCTTCCTTGAGCATTAGCAACTCCATCCACTAAAAGCTTCCATGTAGAGAGGTTAGGTACTAGTTGTGTGGCCTCTAAGGGGTGTTGCTTTCGTGAATTCTGCGATGAAGTCTGTCAAAATCTTCCCTTTGATTGCAGTTCTTGACTTAAATCTAATATCAAACTCATTGAGCTCTATGGCCCACTTTATCAGCCTCCCTGAAGAATCCGATTTATGCAGCACTTGTTTCATCAGCTATTCCATTGGTACCTCGATAGTATGAGCCTGGGAATATGGTCTAAGTCTCCTGGCTGTAGTTACCAAAGCTAAAACAAGTTTCTCCATTTTGGATATCTCGCCTCTGCTCCCCTTAGAGCTCTGCTACAGTAGTAAACTGGTTGTTGAGCTCTATCTCGCTCTCTCACCAGTGTTGCGCTTGTTGAAAAATCTGAGACAGCTAAGTAGAGAGTAAGCACTTCCCCCTCCAAGGGGCTTACCAGAAAGGGAGGGTAGCTCAGGTAAGTCTTCGAAGCTTTGAACGCCTCCTCACACCGGGTGTCCCATTGAAACGCCTTCTTTAATATCTGAAATAAGGGTTGACACTTATCGCTTGATCTGGACACAAAATGACTCAAGGCAGCTATTCTTCCTGTCAAGCATTGGATCTCCCTTATATTAGATGGCGGCTGCATATCCAGGACTGCCTTAATCTTTTTTAGGTTAACCTCAATCCCTCTACTATTGACTATGAAGCCTAGAAATTTTCCTACAGATACTCCGAAGGCACATTTTACAGGGTTAAGTTTCATCTTGTATTCCTTACGGACCTGGAATGATTATGCTAGATGCGCAATGTGGAGCTCTGCCTTTAACAATTTTACCAATATATCGTCGATATAAACCTCCATGGATGTCCTAATTTTCTTTTGGAACATTCGATTCACTAGGCGCTAGTAGGTGGCTCCAACGTTCTTTAATCCAAAAGACATGACCTGATAGCAGTACGTTCCTTGTTCAGTCACAAATGAGGTCTTCTCCTGGTCAGTTGGATCCATCCTTATCTAATTATAGCCTGAGAAGGCATCCATGAAGTTGAGGAGCTCGTGTCCAGCAGTGGCGTCCACTATTAAGTTAATCCAAGGTAAGGGAAAGCTATCCTTGGGGCACGCTATTCATGTGTTATCCGCTAGTCTCCTTGGACCACTCCAACTCCATTCTCTGTAGGAAATTTCATAATCAGGTGATATGTAGAGGGGATTGCCTTCATTGCATTGAGGAAAGGTCTCTCGAGTAGCATATTGTATGGGAAAGAGGCGTCAACCACTAGAAATTTCACTACGGTGGTGGCCTGGCAGGGTGGATCTCCCATAGTGAGCATAAGTTAGATTGAGCCCAGAGGCAATACCCTCTCCCCTGCGAACCCCAATAGGTGAGCACTTACTAGTTCAAGTTTTTCCCTACTTATGCCCATTTTATCAAATGCAAAAGCAAAAATGATATCTACAAAGCTCTCATTGTCAATTAGAACTCGATAAACTGTTCTGTTAGCCACAACATCCCTTACCATTAATGGGTCATCATGGGGATGTTGGCAGCCTTCCAAGTCTGAGTCTGAGAAGGTGATGGTTGTGCTCAGCCATGCTGCCTTAGACACAGCATGCACCTCCAGGACTTCTCCAACTCTGATTCTACGCAGGTGGGCCTTTCTGGCTGAACTGGTCTCCACCTCCTGCGAATCCTCCAGATATTACTCTGATTTCCCCTAGGGGTTGCTGGTGCTGCATAAGAGCCTGCTGCTGAGGTGGTGGAGCTCGATTCTGATTATCTTGAGCTACGTAGCGGCGCAACTGCCCTTGTTGGATCAGGAACTCAATCTCTTTCTTCAATTGGATGTAATCATCAATGTGGTGACCATGATCCATGTGATACTAACAGTACTTCGTGGGATCTCATTTTGCTGGTTCTACTTTCATTATAGGTGGTCATCTTAGGAATTTCTTGTTCTGTACCTCATACAAGATCTGCGATATCGTTGCAGTGAGAGGATGGAGTTGCCGAGGTGCATACCTCAGTTACAACTCTAGCTGCGGTGGACCTAAGCTATCTCTGACGTCTCCCTTTCTTTTAGGGGAGTGATCTCTGTCTCTTCTTGGAGACCTATCTCATTCTCTTTTCTTCTGGGACTCCGGTCCCTCTTTCTCTCTTCTTTCCCTTTATCTTTCTGCGTGAATGAGCTTCCTACCTTTGAGAGAAGAGTTGCCTCACCGTTTATGTACTTCTCTGCCTTGGCCAGCACCTCGGCCATGTTGGCCTGAGGGTTCTTCGAGATAGAGAACATTAGGTCTTTAGATTTCACACCTAAACCAGCTATGAATACAGTAATGGCAATCTTTTTGTCTAGGACATCCACTTTCAGCGACTTCGAATTGAACCTCTAGACATAGGACCTAAGGTTCTCTTGGGGTCCCTACTTCACATTCAACAGGTGGTAGCTCTACTTTCTGTATGTCCGAGCTCCTATGAAGTGGGATACAAAGGGTATGGACAGCTCCTTAAAGAAGAAGATTGAGGTGGGGAGAGCCTATTAAACTATGTCAGGGCTGAGCCCTTCAACGTGATGGCAAAGGCTCTACAACTCACAGGGTCCTGGTATTTATGCAGCTCCATCTGGTTCTTGTAGGTATTAAGATGGTCCATGGGCTCTTTCATCCCACCAAAAATCTCTATCTACAGCATTCTGAATTTTGGAGGGAGGAAAAAATGCAATACGTCAGTGATAAATGGGGACTCAGTTTGTTGCACCAGGGCATCCATTGTGACTAGAGCCTTGCTCCTCGCAGCTTCCTTCATGTTGCTGAGCTCTTGCTGGATGCCCTTGAAGCGCTGCTCCCAGTACTGTTCTCTCCTCTCCTGCTGATAAGGGAAAAAATCATCCCTCTCGCCCCCATCATTTTGACTTTGCACTTCTTCATTGTGTCCATTCCTAGGGGGTAGATGGGGAACCTGTCCCAAGGTCTAGCTATTTTCCCATCCTTCATTGGCTTCTCTATGGGGATCGAGGTGTTGTTGTTCTCTGTGAAGGGGGTTGTTCTGGCCTTCTTGAGCCAGTCGTGCCTCCTGAGGGCGTTGTAAGAGCTTCAAGAGCTCCTCATTCTGTTATAGCAGACGTTGATTAACTAAGCAAAGGACCTCCAAATCGTTATTTGCGGGGGGATTCCCCAAGGGAGGATTAGTCTCTGGAACATTCTTGGGTTGTCTGCCATTGGTAGCTTCTTGTTGGTCCTGCATTCGTGATAGATTTGTTTGGCTTTTGCTCATGTTGCGAGTTGAGACCATCAGTCACTAAAAGATCAACGTATTAGTAATAGGAACAATCATTCCCACAAATAGCGTCAAACTGATGGTGTAGATTAACGTGGATGAGCAGAAGGTATGAGTTATGCTTGGCAGATCGGATATGAGCTTCAAGGCTTGCGGGGATCGTAATAAGGATTTTTTTCTTTCTTTTAGGGAATTATGGAGATTTGCATAGAGAAAGTATAGTGGTTCATCGACTCGAATGCTTGGCTAGTCCACTATTTAATGGAGGATCTCGCTCCTTTTTACTTTATTGATAATTGGAGAGATTTACAGAATAATGTGTGTGCCATTCGGGTCCTCCTTGATTTTTGAAGAGAATCTTGGTTGGTTGAGGGTTTTGTGCCTTGAATATGACTCTTTGCCACCTATTGGGTTCTTGTTAACATCCAGTCGTTCCCTTATCATTTTCGCTATTGTCTCGTCTGAGGGGAGCTCTAGCTCTGGTCCTCTGAACTCTGCGTGTCTTTCCTGACCTCTTTGTCTGACCTCCGCGCCTGAGCTCATACTTAGAAATTATTCTAAGTATCATCATTGTGAATTAAAGTATAATTTATTAATATTTGCATGGGATTAATATTTTGATAGTTAAACTCTGAGAAGTTAAGTATGCTTTTGATTAAAGAATTTTATTGTTGAATTACAAGATAGTAGAGCAATTATATGAGATTTTAGAAGTATCAAAAAAAATTGTGTTAAATATAAGAATAAAAGAAACAGAGGGGGACTTTAGTGTGAATAGGGGAAAAAGTGATGAGTAAATATGACATCCGGCTTTATGGGGTTTCACCAGCCTTTGTAGTCAATGGGTATTTAAGAGCCCTTTTGGCAGAAACCAATTTTTTGAAGAGGAGAATTGGGGGAGTTTATGGGTTTTGAAACAAGCCGTAAACCTCTTGTTTTCTTGAGATGAATCAAGCTTATTTTCTTTCATTGCATCTATAGTGTTAGCTGAATTCAAGCTTTTGGTTTGTGGGTGTTGTGTTGGGAGACAAGGAACCCTAGGTTCGTCAAGTTGGGAAGGTGCAAAGGAGTTCGAAGGAATCGGGCCACAACAAAAGTAGATGAATTCTTAAAAATTTATATGTTTTTCTACTTCTAGATGAATCCTTGTAGTGTCCGTAATGGTTGGGTGATCTTAGAATTGAGTGTTGATGGTGAAAGAGAGAGTTTGAACTATATGTTAGGCCTCGGTTCAGAGTTGAACTAGTTGAACGGGATTTTATTTGATGTTGAACTTATTCAAAGTTGATTGAACCGGTTGAATAACATCCAATTGTTGGGGTTGAACCTATTTGACTTGAACCAGTTGAAAAACAACCTGATTTTGGTGTTGAACCTGTTGAATTTGAAGGGGTTCATCAGGTCTTCTCAAAATTTATCAAGGCATCAGATAGACGTCAAATAAGTTCTTTATGGGTTTAATTGCCTACAATTATGCAAATTAAAGATTGAACTTAGAATTAAAGTGTGTTAAGTAAGTAAGTGAGAAGCAATATTTTGGGTGGTTAACATACACCACTTGGGAAAGAATTTAGAAATATATTAACATGAGCATGAAATGTGGTAGGAACTAAGGTGTCGACATAAAAGCTGAGTACGCCTAAGGTCTCGTCTGGGGACTAAATTGTCATAATATTGGACTTGAGGTGAGTGTGTATTTTCATATGATTGATAATGGCTAAAATATATGCCTATGTGTTATCGAGATGTGAGTGTGATGACTATTGTTATAAATGTGTTTTGTGGTCTTTAATGTGGTAACTTAGCCTTTTCGGCTAATACCAAAATTATTGATAGTAAATGGATAAATGGTTGTTTGGTTGATATGGATTATGTGAATGTGAATCGCTTAATTGACGTGTAAAGAGACTACTGGCTATTATAACCCAAGAAGGGCAATAGTTTGGCCTTAGTGGCGATGCATGCTTTAATAGCAGAAACATAGCCTTAATGGCTAAGTAGTGGCAAGTACTTATACGTGTAAATGTCATATACGATGACTTATGGATATTTATCTATTTGATATCTATGGAATACAATTAAGGACTAAGAATACCATGTTAATATTTTTGATTGTACAATGNGTGTAAATGTCATATACGATGACTTATGGATATTTATCTATTTGATATCTATGGAATACAATTAAGGACTAAGAATACCATGTTAATATTTTTGATTGTACAATGTTTGATTTATATATGATAGCGTGCTAATGTGTGAAGTATGTTTTCATTATTATTTGTTAAATAACGATGTACATTCACTGAGCGTGTTGCACTCACCCCTAATTTTGTATTTCAGATAACCAAGTTTTACAAGGAGTCTACTAGTGGGTTTGGGCAGTCGGGATTGTTGGCGTATGTGTCTAGTTGTTAATCTTTGGAAAATATTTTTGTCATGTATATATGTACAGTAGTCGAGGTTCAAAATGTTTGTTGTATAATGTTAAGTGAGACAAAATCTATGGTAATGTACATATGGCTATCTTTCTATGAAAGTTTTTTGGTGGCAAAAATATTATGAGTTTATTAAATACAATGCTTAGGCTAACAGGTTACTATTTTAATTATGGGGTCCACTCTCCTGAAATAGACGTTATGTACTATTATTCAGGGTAGGTGTGACATTTCGGTATCAAAGTCTAATTTTATAAGTTTATATAGTTTACCAATGAGCTTTTGGTCTAAATGGTATTCATTGTCTTATAAAAGTTTTGTCTTCTTGAAGTCAAGGGTTCAAGTCTTCCTCCCCCTTCCGTTTTCCCTCCCCAAAAAAAAAAAAAGTTTATATAGACACAATAATCTAGGTCTAACATTGGATAGTTTAGCGTGTCAAAATGTTGTCAAGGTGAGTCAAACATATACGTGCTAATGTTAAGCATATGTATGCTTATCTATGTTGATTTGCAGCTTTACAGAAGTGATTAATGGATCCTCTAGTGGATTAAGAACCAGTGAAGGGAGAGGGATTTCATGCTCCTGCTATGGTTGAGGGAGGTGAGAGACAATAATAGGAAGGTAGAGAAAGGGAGCAGAATCAACTGGATATGGTGGCACAAATGGCTGCAACGACGAATCGATTTGTAAAATTACAAATAGAAATACTAGCAGCACGAGTAATGCCACCTACGCCATATGGGGAGACACGTGGTACAATGTATGAGGTTTATGAAATTGAGTTCTCCAACGTTTGCGAAAATAATTAACCCTTCGGAAGCAGAGGATGAAATAGGTAGAATCTATTTTCGAAATAATAGGGGCTACTGATGAACAGCAGGTTGTTCTGGCAACTTTTGTGTCAAAGGAGGATGTACGATTTTGTTGGGAGACCAAAAGACGACTGTTAACTGCTCCAGTTGCTAGTGAGGTTGCCCAAGCACAGAGAACAGTTACTTGAGATCAATTTGTAAGAGAGTTTAACGCCAAGTATTTTCTAGACTCATATCATTATGAACAGGAGCAGACCTTTATGACATTGACCTAGGGGAAGATGTCAGTGTCAGAGTATTAAAAACAGTTTGTTTTATTGTCTCGGCTTACTACAGCAGTTGTTCAGATTGATGAGGCAAAATGCAAGTAGTTTCAATAGGGGTTAGATTACCCGATTCAAACTCATTTGTCAGCTTTTAAATTAACAAGTTATCCAATTTTGGTGAATAAAGCTTTAGTGGTTGAGAAAGATGTACGAGAGTCAGCTAGACAGTGTANTCAAACTCATTTGTCAGCTTTTAAATTAACAAGTTATCCAATTTTGGTGAATAAAGCTTTAGTGGTTGAGAAAGATGTACGAGAGTCAGCTAGACAGTGTAAACAATTTAAGAAGGGGAGATTCCATAGTACATCAGTTATGGGATTCCAATCTACAAGTCAACCATTGGGATCAAAGAAGCAAGGATATAAATTTTCTCAAGTTAGAGGTGTAGGGTATGGTAGAAGATCAGCTAGCTCGTGGGCTCAGGGTTTTCCCAGATTTACGGAACAGTCAAGTAGAGGCTTAGCTAGTAGTCGGGCAATAGGCGTGACTTGATACAAGTGTGGCGTGGAGGGGCATACGGCTCAGGATTGCTAGATCTCTTAACTTGCCCTTACACTAATTAACCTAATATTCAGATTACGAGAACTTGAAAACTACAATCTCATTGTTTTCAATTCTCTCGATAATGTCAATACAATTAAGACGACAATAATTTTTGTTACATTTCTTACAGTTTGTAGTTAATAATATGTCCATTTAGTGGGATATACTTGCTTCTCAAATGACTGGGTGGAAGTTACGACACTCGTGAATCTTCTGTTCATTTTCAACTGCATTTTTGCAGTTGCAGGCCAAGCCAGACGTACAAAAGTATGAAGAATCATGTAGTGGATGTCTAGTATTCTTTTCTGATTCGCACTGTCTGGAAGACATTGTATTAGGAAACTGAAGTTCATTTGAAATTTTGATCCAATAAGAAAACAATGGTTCTTCTGAAAATCTGATCCAATTGGGAAATGAAGGGTTTTGGATAATGTGTAAATTTCAAATTGGTGGCAGTCATAGTTGTTTTCTTAATTTCATCTCTGATAAACCTTCGTGATCTTTATCATTTTATAGTGAACTTCCCCTTGAAGTATGCTTTAGAACCAAACCATGCTTTATTTCAGGCTCAAAGCTACATTGGTTTGAATTAGGTCCCAAAAACCAGAGAATCCAGTTCGAACACTGCCTGAATTTAAATCGGGTTGAAATACCAAATATTTTGGGTGGGTCTGACCCACCCGTGCTGCACCCTGACTTTGTGGAACTAACATGGTGCCAGCACTATCATTACCAAGGAAGAAGACTCGCGCCAGATAATTCTTCGGGGAACAGTTCCACTAACAGTTAACAAGCCATCGGGTTAAACACAAACATTTCACTCAATTTGAGCATTACACAAAGAGCTTCACATCTCAGACCACTTCACAGAGCCAGATGATTGCTCTAGACTGCATAAAAAGCACTCTTCCAAAGGTGGAAAGTCGTTCGAGACCTAAAGTAACTAAAACTCACCATACCAAGACTCCCATCCATAGCAGGATGAGACAGATCAAAGGTAAATAATTATACCGCCATTTGGAGAGAATGATTCCTGGATCTAAAGGCAATTTACAGTGCCAAAACAAATACATGCAACTGACAGTGTCAAAACACATTCATGTTCAAGTGTCAAAAACACTCAGATGAGAGTTTGTCGAATTGAAAATTAGGAAATTAGAAAATGTTTTTGTGGGCTGAATATGTTTTCAAACCTTGGACAATATATAATTATAGTCTGTATTTTTGGTACCTAAACAAAATTTCATTGGTATAGAGCATCAGTGTACAAGCAGCCTGCGGAAACTCTTTCAAAGTATGCATCATACCAGATCTAATCTACTTGGGAGTAACTGCAAGGCATAATTATGTTGGAAGTGCAAAACAGAGTAGTAAGCAGCTCCAGCGGATCCAGTGAAAACAATGTTTACNGTGTATTTTTGGTACCTAAACAAAATTTCATTGGTATAGAGCATCAGTGTACAAGCAGCCTGCG
Source organism: Ilex paraguariensis (assembly GCA_963454935.2). Taxonomy (NCBI): domain Eukaryota; kingdom Viridiplantae; phylum Streptophyta; class Magnoliopsida; order Aquifoliales; family Aquifoliaceae; genus Ilex; species Ilex paraguariensis. The sequence goes on from CAUOFW020008613.1 coordinate 1,391,343, forward strand.
GAAACTCTATCAAAGTATGCATCATACCAGATCTAATCTACTTGGGAGTAACTGCAAGGCATAATTATGTTAGAAGTGCAAAACAGAGTAGTAAGCAGCTCCAGCGGATCCAGTGAAAACAATGTTTACATAAAAAATTCCCTAGGTTCAAAACCAGTACTATTAGCATCAGGCCGGGTACTTACTGGGGAAGCTCTGGATTATGTGTGTGTTAGGGGCTGTGTCCTTGACTTTTAATGAGGCTTGTCTGCCACAGAGCTAACAACCTCATCTAATACGGGACACTCATGTGTAATAGTCTAAGTAGGCAATGAACACATTGCAAGCAACAACAAATAACAATGACACTAGGCAAATACAAAGATAAAACAAACTACTGACCAAGATAACTTCAAAGGAAAAAAAATGACACAGAAGCCATAAAAAATGCCAAAGAGAACATCAGAACACAGGTCATTGCAGTTGGAAGTCTAAAGATATTAGAAATGTCATCACAATCTATACAACGAAGAGTCTCATCAAGAGTTATGCAAAGTCATTTACATTNAAGTCTCAAGATATCAGAAATGCCATCACAATCTATACAACGAAGAGTCTCATCAAGAGTTATGCAAAGTCATTTACATTTATTCTCATGGCTACTTCAGAAACCAGAGTTGCTCCAATCAGCATAGATACACCACCTCAGCCCTTGTGAGTCGCTTATTCAGCTTTCTGATGAAGAAAAAGAATACAGATCAATCAAGAATATAAACATAAGCACAGTTGCAAATGAGAACCATGAATGCAAATGCAAACACTTGCATGGGGTGACACACTATAGTTACTTTTGCTGAAGGTAACCATATACTGGGATAGTATCTTCCCTTGGGCAATGAAAATAATATTGTAAGTCAAAAACAAAAAGGAGACTATGTGCCATAAGCAAAGAGAAAACACTAAAAAGTAAATCTAAAACTCTGTAGAAACACCCACTCAAGCCCCTGTGGTATCATCCATATACCTCAGGTGCNTATAGTTACTTTTGCTGAAGGTAACCACATACTGGGATAGTATCTTCCCTTGGGCAATGAAAATAATATTGCAAGTCAAAAACAAAAAGGAGACTATGTGCCATAAGCAAAGAGAAAACACTATAAAGTAAATCTAAAACTCTGTAGAAACACCCACTCAAGCCCCTGTGGTATCATCCATATACCTCAGGTGCAAGGTTTTGCAATAACGAAATAACCTCCCATGCAAATCAGTAGTAGAATAGATTCTTTTTTTTTTCTTTTGATAGGGAATAAGCAGAATAGATTCTTACAGCAATCGAAATTATTAGTGACTTGATCTTTGCCAGACTTTATAAAAGAAAGTTCCCTCTTAACTTCACTTTAGATTTGCACAAGCAATCCTTACTAATAATATTCAANTTATTAGTGACTTGATCTTTGCCAGACTTTATAAAAGAAAGTTCCCTCTAACTTCACTTTAGATTTGCACAAGCAATCCTAACTAATAATATTCAACTAAGTAGCTGGTTAATTGATTCCATCCTTTCCTCTTTTCTCCTCTCTCTTTTCCTTTTTCCTTATTTCTGAAAGTAATCCTCTCAATCAGTTAGACCATATAACTTTACAGGTTTTCCATGTAGCCTGTTGCAAATGGTTTCCTAGTCCCACATTGACTTAAACTACTCCATCTATGGATGCACAATAGCTCCTTCTTCCATGATACCCCACTTTCATCTTCTTCTCGTCTTCCAAGTTTTCAAATCCTTTCTCTTCTTTATAGCAGCTCAAACCAAAGGTAAAGAACAACGGGAGGGACTTGGTGAGAAAAGGGAGAAATACAAGAAAAAATACATGAGACGGGACCTTTGCCACTAGAATATATAAGCTCCAAGAGTCCAATTATGGATTTTTGTAATTCTAAGTCTCTGACCTAATACAAAACATGGAACATGCATCTTATGGCTCCATGGATAGCTTCGAGCTCCAATAATTAACTCTATTAGCCCCAAAACCATTGGTCTCCTCAATCTCTCATCTCACATTTAGTGTTGTCATCCTTTAAACATTTCNCCATTTAGTGGGATATACTTGCTTCTCAAATGACTGGGTGGAAGTTACGACACTCGTGAATCTTCTGTTCATTTTCAACTGCATTTTTGCAGTTGCAGGCCAAGCCAGACGTACAAAAGTATGAAGAATCATGTAGTGGATGTCTAGTATTCTTTTCTGATTCGCACTGTCTGGAAGACATTGTATTAGGAAACTGAAGTTCATTTGAAATTTTGATCCAATAAGAAAACAATGGTTCTTCTGAAAATCTGATCCAATTGGGAAATGAAGGGTTTTGGATAATGTGTAAATTTCAAATTGGTGGCAGTCATAGTTGTTTTCTTAATTTCATCTCTGATAAACCTTCGTGATCTTTATCATTTTATAGTGAACTTCCCCTTGAAGTATGCTTTAGAACCAAACCATGCTTTATTTCAGGCTCAAAGCTACATTGGTTTGAATTAGGTCCCAAAAACCAGAGAATCCAGTTCGAACACTGCCTGAATTTAAATCGGGTTGAAATACCAAATATTTTGGGTGGGTCTGACCCACCCGTGCTGCACCCTGACTTTGTGGAACTAACATGGTGCCAGCACTATCATTACCAAGGAAGAAGACTCGCGCCAGATAATTCTTCGGGGAACAGTTCCACTAACAGTTAACAAGCCATCGGGTTAAACACAAACATTTCACTCAATTTGAGCATTACACAAAGACTTCACATCTCAGACCACTTCACAGAGCCAGATGATTGCTCTAGACTGCATAAAAAGCACTCTTCCAAAGGTGGAAAGTCGTTCGAGACCTAAAGTAACTAAAACTCACCATACCAAGACTCCCATCCATAGCAGGATGAGACAGATCAAAGGTAAATAATTATACCGCCATTTGGAGAGAATGATTCCTGGATCTAAAGGCAATTTACAGTGCCAAAACAAATACATGCAACTGACAGTGTCAAAACACATTCATGTTCAAGTGTCAAAAACACTCAGATGAGAGTTTGTCGAATTGAAAATTAGGAAATTAGAAAATGTTTTTGTGGGCTGAATATGTTTTCAAACCTTGGACAATATATAATTATAGTCTGTATTTTTGGTACCTAAACAAAATTTCATTGGTATAGAGCATCAGTGTACAAGCAGCCTGCGGAAACTCTTTCAAAGTATGCATCATACCAGATCTAATCTACTTGGGAGTAACTGCAAGGCATAATTATGTTGGAAGTGCAAAACAGAGTAGTAAGCAGCTCCAGCGGATCCAGTGAAAACAATGTTTACATAAAAAATTCCCTAGGTTCAAAACCATTACTATTAGCATCAGGCCGGGTACTTACTGGGGAAGCTCTGGATTATGTGTGTGTTAGGGGCTGTGTCCTTGACTTTTAATGAGGCTTGTCTGCCACAGAGCTAACAACCTCATCTAATACGGGACACTCATGTGTAATAGTCTAAGTAGGCAATGAACACATTGCAAGCAACAACAAATAACAATGACACTAGGCAAATACAAAGATAAAACAAACTACTGACCAAGATAACTTCAAAGGAAAAAAAATGACACAGAAGCCATAAAAAATGCCAAAGAGAACATCAGAACACAGGTCATTGCAGTTGGAAGTCTAAAGATATTAGAAATGTCATCACAATCTATACAACGAAGAGTCTCATCAAGAGTTATGCAAAGTCATTTACATTTATTCTCATGGCTACTTCAGAAACCAGAGTTGCTCCAATCAGCATAGATACACCACCTCAGCCCTTGTGAGTCGCTTATTCAGCTTTCTGATGAAGAAAAAGAATACAGATCAATCAAGAATATAAACATAAGCACAGTTGCAAATGAGAACCATGAATGCAAATGCAAACACTTGCATGGGGTGACACACCATAGTTACTTTTGCTGAAGGTAACCATATACTGGGATAGTATCTTCCCTTGGGCAATGAAAATAATATTGTAAGTCAAAAACAAAAAGGAGACTATGTGCCATAAGCAAAGAGAAAACACTAAAAAGTAAATCTAAAACTCTGTAGAAACACCCACTCAAGCCCCTGTGGTATCATCCATATACCTCAGGTGCAAGGTTTTGCAATAACGAAATAACCTCCCATGCAAATCAGTAGTAGAATAGATTCTTTTTTTTTTCTTTTGATAGGGAATAAGCAGAATAGATTCTTACAGCAATCGAAATTATTAGTGACTTGATCTTTGCCAGACTTTATAAAAGAAAGTTCCCTCTTAACTTCACTTTAGATTTGCACAAGCAATCCTTACTAATAATATTCAACTAAGTAGCTGGTTAATTGATTCCATCCTTTCCTCTTTTCTCCTCTCTCTTTTCCTTTTTCCTTATTTCTGAAAGTAATCCTCTCAATCAGTTAGACCATATAACTTTACAGGTTTTCCATGTAGCCTGTTGCAAATGGTTTCCTAGTCCCACATTGACTTAAACTACTCCATCTATGGATGCACAATAGCTCCTTCTTCCATGATACTCCACTTTCATCTTCTTCTCGTCTTCCAAGTTTTCAAATCCTTTCTCTTCTTTATAGCAGCTCAAACCAAAGGTAAAGAACAACGGGAGGGACTTGGTGAGAAAAGGGAGAAATACAAGAAAAAATACATGAGACGGGACCTTTGCCACTAGAATATATAAGCTCCAAGAGTCCAATTATGGATTTTTGTAATTCTAAGTCTCTGACCTAATACAAAACATGGAACATGCATCTTATGGCTCCATGGATAGCTTCGAGCTCCAATAATTAACTCTATTAGCCCCAAAACCATTGGTCTCCTCAATCTCTCATCTCACATTTAGTGTTGTCATCCTTTAAACATTTAAAATGGATATAAGCTTGTGCCTTCTGTCTCAGATTAACATTTTAGTTCACCGACAACTAGAAAAGCCTTAAATTTTTACCATTTAATCCCTTGCTTTAAGTTCAACCATCAAATATGGAAATTTTGAATTGATGTAAATGTCATAGAACAATTTACACCTTCTTCATGTGTTAGTCGTATATTATTTCAACTTGTGGCAACATAAGGACAGGACAAGACCTGGGTGGAGAATGATTTCTTTATACAGTCATCCACAGAAATGCAACCTTAACAAAAAATCCATTGACCAACCAAGTTTGCTCAATCAAGTGAATAAATGAACTCAACATAGCATAGAACAATTTTCATTCATTAGTTCTCAAATGCAATTTAAACTTTTACGTTTTCCCACAAATAAAAAAAAGAACAATAAAAAACAACTCCAGAAAAACAAATCCACTCTGCCCAACCCTCCAAAACAAATCTAAGACAGGGCCCAATGCACACAAATCACACAACAACAATGGAAAAAACAAGCTTCCATGAAAAAACATGCTAACAAAGCTGCAGTAATGAATACAAAGAGCAAATTATCTCCTGAAAGATCTGCTAGATAGATTCTATATATCCAATCTCACTAATAAAAAAAAAGGATAAACAGTTATTTTCTATTTCCATCAACACAGACTACATCAGGGACACATTGTCTTGTAAGAGCGCCACCCAAATCCTCATTCCACTATCATAAAGCATTGAAGCGTTTGATCATCAACATATTGCAAGGAAGTAGAGAAAAATCAAATAAGGAAAACACCAGTATCATTATTCAACTATTCCTCAGCAGTCAGACGCAGCATGTAGATTCAGATATCAAAAGCCAAATAAATAAACAATGAATAAAACCCGCTACAGTCCATACCTTGTCCGATTTCTCTTTCTCTGCTTTCTCTTTCTCTGCTCTCTCTTTCTCCTCCTTCAGCTTCTGCTTCTCCAACCTCTCCTTCTCCATTTTCTTCACACCCAAAAACACAAAACCCATTAAAAAAAATACACAAATTAAAAAAAAAAAAACAAAAATAGAAACTCCATTAAGAAAAGAATCCTCTCCCTCCCCAATTTCTTCGCAAAAAAAAAAAACCATCAGTATACATATCCATCAATACACAACAATCAAATTAGAGAGGAGAAGGTCTCCATGGTGTTCAGTAATTCTAAACTATTTAATTACAGAAAATGGTTTTATTGGGTAGTTTCCTCCAAAATTATATCAACTCTCACTATTGTTTCTGAAACTACTCATGAAATTTATAAAAGCATTACTTAAACTCATTACAAATGGGCAATCATCATGGTTTCAGAATTGAATGGGATGGGAAGATTGTCAGATGGGTATTTTTTCCATCGTAGCCGTCCATAGTATAATCATAAGTAACACAATATATTTGATAACTATTAGAAAACATCATAAATGCATCAGAGGAGAGAGAAAGAGGGAGAACATGAATGTAAACGGTCTCCTTAGCACGTTCTTCTTCGCTAAGGATTCGACCTTTGCCATCGCTGAAGTAACGAAGACCTGCAGAAGTTGATTTTCGAGAGGTTTCCATAAAACGACGGAAAGAGATGCGAGAAACGACAGATCTCATGGCCATTGTTGGATTGGTACGACCTTTTAGAGGTTAGTCACAGTAATGAGAGTCAACAAACCCTGAAAATGTGCATTTATAGGAAAGGGCCAAAGTGGGTCCCGACTCGGACCCGGTTTTTGGTTTTGTATCAGATATTGGTATTTTGGTTTTGGTAAAACGGGGGAAGTGTCAAGTGGGCGAAGCTACGATTTTTTTATTGGGTTAATTGTAAATTGTACTGCAAAAGATTATTTGAATTTTTATTTATACCTCTAAAAATTAAAAATTTTAATTTATACCTTCAAAGATAAAAATTTGTATCAATATACACTTAAAACTAACCGCCGTCAGTTTGCTGTCTAAAATTAAATTGATAAATATTACTCTTACGTCTCATGACGTTTCTGCACGTGTAATACGTAACCCTTTTTCGTTAATATCTGTTAATATAACCGTTAAAAAATATGATTTTATCTTAATAAAAAATTATAATTTCATATTACCCTATATTTTGTAGGTCTGATATACTTCTAAAGTTCAAAATCAAGAATGTAAATATTTATATAATATTTTTTTATATGCAATGCAATATATCACTTAAACATAATTATTTGAATACCCAATTGGGGGGACATTTTAGATTGAGAGTATTTTTATTAGGATTTTATAGCTGTTGAAAAATATGATTTTATCTTAATAAAAAATTATAATTTCATATTACCCTTTATTTTATAAAGGGGTCCAAATGATTAAGTGACAAGTATGAGGGGATCTAGGTATAATTTATCAATTTAGTTTTAGGTGCACATT
>CAUOFW020008613.1:1405742-1416317 GCA_963454935.2 Ilex paraguariensis
GTATTGTTTGCTGGTTTAATGTCGTCGATTTGGTGGAGTGCTAGGTGGTTTCGCTGGGTGGTATGCAGCGGTTGTTGGTTGCTGGTGATGGCACAGGTGGTTGTTGGGCTGTGGTAACAAGGTATATGAGGCTAGGGTTAGGGTTAGAGGTAGGGGTTAGGTTTTTGGCTCTGATACCAACTAGAGAAATATGTGAGTCCAAAAGGGATACAAACTAAGTGTAGAGCCCCCGTATATATAGTCAATGAGAGTTATCATAAGGACAAAAAGGAAAAAAAGAAAAAACTTAATAAAACCCTAATAAACTAGGCTGCTGCTATATCTCCAACAAAAACAACGAAATACAAAGCATTTTTAAAAAAATTCCTTACCGAAGGGAGTCACTCTCCTACAATTCTTAAAGAAAACTTGTTTTGAATTAAGAACCCAAGGAAAAAGGTTTCATTATTCGCCAATTTCAAACTAAAAAACCAAAACACCTTCGCCGGAAAACTTCCCTCCCAACTCAACTTCTCTCTCTCTCCTAGTTTTTTAATTTCTTTCCCTTATCTTCTGAATTTCTCTTTTTCTTTTCACTCTTTTTCTCATTCTCTTTGCTGAATTTTTGTGGCCGTCACTCTCTCTCTCTCTCTTTACGTTTTTTTTCTTTTCCTCTCCCAGTAACTATGTTTAATACCCACACACACACACACACACACATATATATAATAAAGTAGCTAGATTGTTTGTCTTGAGTTTTTCATGACTCAGACTTTCATTCATTTTACAATTCTAAGACTTCTATCTCTCTTATAACTTTCTCTATTTATCTCTCTCTCATACTATTATCTTTTTTTTGTTTCCTGTATATTGTTTTTGTTATTGTTTACTTCATAAAACAGATGAAATTACATGTTATGCAATTATTTATTCTATGAAATTAATTCAAATTTTTTATATATTTGACGATATGTATTTTGTCACTTGCTTCTTAATTTATAAATAATAATTATTAATGTAAATAACATAAATATATATATATATATATATATTTATTTATATATATATAAAAAAAATAAGTAGAGCTGAGTTTGAATTTTGGAGACAAAAAGAGATCTAGATCATTTTGAGACAAAACATAAACATATTCAACGAACAACGTAATCCAAACGAAAAAGACGGTTCAGATCATCTTATAAATACTGATCTAACGATATACAATGAGTACTGAATTTTGTTTTCTCGCCCNAACATAAACATATTCAACGAACAACGTAATCCAAACGAAAAAGACGGTTCAGATCATCTTATAAATACTGATCTAACGATATACAATGAGTACTGAATTTTGTTTTCTCGCCCAACAACATTTCCTAACTCACGATGGTCTCTCTCTCCTCTGAAATCTCTCAAATTTTTCCCAATCGAACTTCTGCCTCTCTCTCCCAATCTCTCACGCCTCTATCCCTGCCTTCCAAACTCATCCCCAAAATCTCTCTCCTAGAATTCATCTCAATCTCACTTCTGCCCCTCTCTCCCAATCTCACAAAAGCCGACACCCATTGTTCTTACCCTAGTCATACCCCCCTCCCTCTCTCTTTGTCTCTCTCTCTTTCCTACGACAGACTCTCTCTTGCTCTCTCCTACGACAGTCTGGCTCACCTCACCACCAGCGACGACCACTNCTCTCTCTTTCCTACGACAGACTCTCTCTTGCTCTCTCCTACGACAGTCTGGCTCACCTCACCACCAGCGACGACCACTCACTCAGGTAAGCCTCTCTCTCTCTCTCACGACACACACACACATTCGAACCCACACACACACATCGCACACCATATACACACACAGAGTAGTGAACCCACACACACAACATCACACACACCGCAACGAGTTGGGATTGAATAGTTGTTTTCTTTGCATTTGTATATTTTCGAGGAAAAGAGTTATTTGGGTTAGGATTTTGTGGAGAAATCTTTGTTTGATTTGAGTGAAACACCATATCTGTGAGAAATATTTGTTTGATTTGAGTGTAGTTATTCTGCCTCTCCATCTCTATCTCTCTTTCAATCTATGCCCATAATCTATTCGAAAAAATGCCCCAAATTCATGTTCACAAATTCTGCTCGATGAATGAACATTAGAAAAAGTGATGTCTCCTTTATAGAAGTTCACAGGGTCTATGGATGTAATGCACATTTAGGTGGTTTTCGTTTGAGGACCTGATTTATATTATTTATGTGTAGGTACCTATATATGTTAAAACTCAAGCTTTTCTAAAAATACTCTTAAAGGTGATGTGGATGATCTGGAGGAGAATTTTATTAGGGCATCTTCAGCATAGNATATGTTAAAACTCAAGCTTTTCTAAAAATACTCTTAAAGGTGATGTGGATGATCCGGAGGAGAATTTTATTAGGGCATCTTCAGCATATTTGATTTCTTTATAAGTTTGTACTATACTGAATTTATACTACTTCAACTTTAATATTGTAAACTCAAGCACAGGTTGAGCGAAGTAATATATTTCTTGGAAAACCAAGGTTAAACCCTCAAGGAATTGTAACAAGAAAGCAATCACACAAATACTAAAACAAATTTAAAAATAAATGATTTGTTTAAAAAAATTTTGAACGGAGAAAATTAATTTTAATAATTAAAACAGTAATAAAAATACTAAAGCATCAGGTACTCTCTCTCAATTCTATACAATAATGATTAAGGACTCAAAACTTAACTTGAAATAAGAATAGATGTCGGTTGATTCAAATAACAAATCAAGTANTATACAATAATGATTAAGGACTCAAAACTTAACTTGAAATAAGAATAGATGTCGGTTGATTCAAATAACAAATCAAGTAAAAAATCAAAAGTTATAATCAAAAGATTATTCAGGAATAAAAATACTAAAGCATCAAGTACTCTCTCTCAATTCTATACAATAATGATTAAGGACCCAAAACTTAACTTGAAACAAGAATAAATCTCGGTTGATTCAAATAACAAATCAAGTAAAAAAATCAAAAGTTATAATCAAAAGATTATTCAGGAACCTGAATAATCATCCAATTATATTGTTACTAGAGGTAACCCGTGCCTAAAGGCACAGTGTAACGAGAGTGAGAAGTGATGAATTTTGAAGGATAAAAATTCAATGTGAATGGTTTTAAGAGGGATGTTGGAGGCCGTTAGATGAATCTAGGTGAGACTGTCAAATGAATTTATTGAAGTCTGTCATATTTAATATTATAGATTTGACACAACTAAAAGTAATATTCTATAATGTTTAATCTTCTTACAAATTTTACATTTTACTCATTTTTGGCTATATATTCTATAATTTTTGAACCAAATGAAGCTCCAACAAATAAGACCAATACTCTAAGGAATCAATTTTAATTTGCTAATTTTAAGAGATTTGATATGGACTTCATTTTTTTTTTTTGGTTCTAGTACCCAACTTGTTTGACCAAATTAATTTTTTTTCATAAATCATTACAGTGGGCCCAATTTAGAATATCCAAAAAAATATATAAAACATATATAACTAAAAAAAAAATATTCAAGGTGGTCCTACACCCCCTCCTCTATCCGCCACTACCAGAGAGAAAGAGTGAAGAATGAAAAAAGGGAAGTAAAATTTAATCTAAATGGTTTTCGGAGAGTTATTGGTAGCTGTTGGATGAGTTTATTTGACACCGTCGGATGAATTTATTGAAGTCTTTCCTATTTTATATTATAGATAAATCCATGAAATATGATAAAATTGACTTAAAAAATATTAATTAATATACAGGTAATCAAAATCGAACATTAATTTATATATATGTAATCAAAATCTAGTCAAATATAATATAAATTAAAAATCTANAAAAAAGGGAAGTAAAATTTAATCTAAATGGTTTTCGGAGAGTTATTGGTAGCTGTTGGATGAGTTTATTTGACACCGTCGGATGAATTTATTGAAGTCTTTCCTATTTTATATTATAGATAAATCCACGAAATATGATAAAATTGACTTAAAAAAATATTAATTAATATACAGGTAATCAAAATCGAACATTAATTTATATATATGTAATCAAAATCTAGTCAAATATAATATAAATTAAAAATCTAATTTATCAAAAAGCATATCGCCAAAATATGTTCTATTAAAAAAGTTCTACAAATATCATTTATAAAATATTATTTTTTTAATTAGTACAAGTTATTAAAAAATTATTAATTTATAAGGACATATTAGTGTTGGATTTTCTTAAGAGATAAAAAAAATTAGTCTCGAACTTTTGATTCAAGATACGTGTAAGACATGTTAGTTTGAGATAATTAATTAAATAAATAAAATTAAAATTAATTATATTCAATATAAATGTGTTAAGTAGCGCCGTAGTTTTTTATTTGTTAAATTGATAATTTTTTTTAATCAAAATGTTATTATTGTGTATTATAAAAAAATTCAAAATGTTACACTACAAATATGATATTAATGGNAAGGCATGTTAGTTTGAGATAATTAATTAAATAAATAAAATTAAAATTAATTATATTCAATATAAATGTGTTAAGTAGTGCCGTAGTTTTTTATTTGTTAAATTGTTGATTTTTTTTAATCAAAATGTTATTATTGTGTATTATAAAAAAATTCAAAATGTTACACTACAAATATGATATTAATAGAAAATTTGACTCATTTAATTATTATGTGAAAGAAAATCTCATGTTTCAAGATCAGCCGTAATCGTTGACCAATTGGAGAAAAAATATTAAGGAAAAAATGGTAATTTTTTTACCGTTTGATGAATGAATTTAAGATCATAAGATGTGTCTAAAATTAGCTGTAATCGTTAACCACNATTTTTTTACCGTTTGATGAATGAATTTAAGATCATAAGATGTGTCTAAAATTAGCCGTAATCGTTAACCNTGACCAATTGGAGAAAAAATATTAAGGAAAAAATGGTAATTTTTTTACCGTTTGATGAATGAATTTAAGATCATAAGATGTGTCTAAAATTAGCTGTAATCGTTAACCACACTTGGAGGGAAAAATATTAAGGAAAAAAAAGTAATTTATTGACTATTTGATGAATGAATTTGAGACGGTAGGATGGACTTATTGAAGCCGCCCTGTTTTATATTATAGATGTGAAATAATGATAATTAACTTAAACGTGGAATAACCAGTTATTTACTTGCAAGGAAATTCAAGCAATCAATGTATATGTCACAATGACTCAAAGATTTTTACAGAGCAAAAACTTTGCTAAGAAATTGAAAGTTGAATTAACAAAACATCACATATCATTAAACTCAGAAGTCAATAACATTGCCGTACTTCATTGAGAGGCCCTCCTCTAGCCCTAGCTTAGCCTTTTAACCAGACATGATGAACTAAAAATCAAAATAAAATGATGGAAAAAAGAAAAGTCATCTAAATCCTAGATGAGAACCCCTATTTATACTAAAATAAATCTTAAGTATAGATAGAAGATATAAGGTTGGTTTGGAAGGAATTCGTTTCCAAAAAAGAAGTCTTGTAAAGTTAAATCCGATGCATAAAATCTTTGGGGGCGCGGGTATAAAATATGTCCAGATTTCGAGCTTGAATTTCACATATTTAGAGGCTAAATCACGAAACTTTCATGGAATACACTTTTGTAGCTCTTGAAGTCTGCTGTCTAACCCCCAAAAATCAAGTAAATCGGATATCGGAGTCAAAAGTTATAACAAAAATACTGAAGACGTGTCAAATTTTTATCTTCTAGGAAACTTTCATAATCCAACTTTAAATGAGTTTTCTTCAAACTTGGACTTTTATAAAGATTAAATTGTTTATTTATCTTCAAGTCCTCCTATCTTCCTCATGATTCTTCAATCCTTATCAAGTATGATTCTTCTTCTAGTGATTGCTTCACTTGCTTTAACACATTTAATCACAAATAATATACAATTAATCAATCATTAAATATAATAAAATATCAATTTTAATGGTTAATCACACCCCCCAACCTGAATATCACTAGTCCCTAGTAATAAATGGATCATAAAATCTAAAAACTAAAAACAAAATAACCTAATAAAATAAAACAAACATCCACTTTCGTAGGACTCACGATAGCATTTAGCATATACAACAAGTCTTTAAAACCCTAGGTTCCCCCTAGTGGACGAGTATAGTCTCGTAAGGGTTTCCAGAGATGATACCCACAAACATCACCCTGTGATTAAATATCTGAATAATAATTTTATAACACAAATTACTACTACAATATAAAAATTTTAAGATACAAATATTTATAATAAGCACATGTAAAGCAAAATATAGAACTCTATGCTATATAAATTTATGCACTTATCATGTTCACATATAAAGTCGTGTGTAGTGTGAATTAACTATACCAAGTTAGTAATTTATTTGGTAATCACCTCTACAACCATCAACTATTCATCTCAATGTCAAATCTCACTAGATAATTCACTCATAAAAGATTCTCTCAGATTATAGTGACTATTCCCTCAAATATCACATGTGAGAAAAAGATATTTAAATTAAAACAAAATAATGCTCACATGTCTATTAAAAAACATGTAATCCAAAACAAAAGAAATTAACATAGTCTCATGAAAGGAAATCAACACATAATAAACAAATAACTACCATTCTCTTCCTTATTCACATGAGTCATTCATCCACCAATACACTCTTGAGATCAGATAGGTCTGTATTTAAGGTTGTAATGGGGCCTTGGGATTAAGGTTTTGAAAAAAATGATATTCAAGAATTCAAAAAACTATCTCAAGAGAACATTTACATTACACAACCAAACTTCTTTTCATAATCTTTCACTCTCCATTATTTGAAAGGACAATTTACAACACTTGCTCATATTTTTTTAAAAATCATGCTAGCTATTTTTTCTCTTTTTTTTTTAATTTACTTTTTCACAACTAGACATATTGTCTTTCTTTTTCTTTTCAACTTTTTCTCTTTTTTTTTAGCCAGACAACTGAATGTATACACTTTTTTTTAGCAAAACATCTAATGCAAATATTCACAAGTATGCAAAACTCTTTTTTTTTTTTTATCATCTTTTCTCAATCAACATCTCTCAAATTGCATAAATAATAAAAATCTCAATCTCGGGATAACCAAGGGTAAAATATATTTATTTTTTTTCATTGGCTTGATTATTATATGTTGGGTATAAAAAATAAAATTTTACTTCAAAGGCTCAATCATGGCTTCTAGGGATAATAATATTCAAAGAATAAGACTTAGGTTCAAATAATATCCAAGATGACCTAAAATCATATCTCGAGAGTTTTTGATAACACACTTCTTATGCAAATAATTTAAAGTCAAGCAATCATTCATAATATTAGTGTTAACCAAAACAAAAATAATGAGACTATTGAAAGAGATTAGTTGAATAAAAATATTCTCTATTGAGTAAATGTAAATAACCCTCCAAGAAAGATTGGATCAAAACCCACCAGGGCTTTTATGCATCTCCACTATATGTGTCAAGTTTTCAAGGTAAAATACCTAACAAATTTTCAACTTGGTAGAGTTTAAAGTGCACAAATTGTGATTTTTTTATAAGAACATGATATGAAATACAAAAGTATAAAATAAAGTTATATGTGATGCTTAAACAACTGCAAATTATTTCTATAACGGGGGTATCAAATTATGCATAAAAATATTATTTAGATATTTAATAACAATTTTTTTAAAAAAAATTTTATATTGTTATATTTTTTTTATTTTTTTAGCAAAGTAAATAAACTAGAAAAAAAAAAACACAACACAAAACATACTCATACCCCCAACCTAAATCCAACATTGTCCTCAATGTAAAAATAAATGTTTTAATGCTCAATAAAAATAATAAATAAAGATCAAAGGGATAGGAATACCTAGTGTCGCAATAACTCTAAAACCTAAAAATAAAAACTCAACAAACAAAGAAAACTATAAATTGAAACAAACTAAAATTAAACAAAAATATAAAATAAAATCTAACTACTATATACAAATAAAAATAAAAGGTCATACTCAATCCAGTTTAAAGTCATATTTGAATATACGGTCATTCAATTTTACTGGCTTAAAAATACGATATCGAAGTAACTCATTTAATTGTACTATCCACTCATACACCCAATATATACTTTGAATATGCAAAAAAAGATAGATGTATTCATTTTTATGCAAATCTAACAATGAGATAGAAAATAGATCTTTATCAATTATAACACACAAATCAACTTTCATACCCTCACCAATATTAGATATGTGAATCTCATTACTACTTGTTGATAATAAAAAGTCTTTGGACTCATTAGCTTCTTGTGGAATAATAATATCACTTAATTCTTCACTATCAAGAGAATTAATAGATCCATCCTCAGTTTGTAGTTCAGGAAAAGAGTCACTCTCACTATATTGACTATTGTCAACCTCTTGTTCTTGTTTTAATGTATTGAGCATATCTTTTATCTCTTCAATATCTTAGTTTATTTGGACATTGAAAGCTTGTTGGCTTTTATTGAAAGCTAGTTGACTTTGTATAAATTCACAAAGAATGTCTTCCAAATTCTTTTCTTGAGGGTCATGGTAGGGTGGATATTGGGGAGGGTCTTGTGGTGATGTGACATATATAGGTAACTGATAATGTTCATTCCCCCAACCAAAATTGAGATAAAAATTTTCAAAACAATGTTCGGGGTAAGGTTGAGAAGAATTAGGTAATACAATTATCCCACTCCTCAAATATTGTCAAGCATTTGAAATTAAAGGGCAAATCTCAATGGGATGCCCATACACATCACAAAGCACACACAGTTCCTCCATCGGGGAAAATCTTCACATCACATTAAAAATATATAAATATATAAAATTAAAATTATGAAATATCTAACCTAAGGAAAAATAAAACAAATAAATAAAAAATAAAAAAAAGGGATGAAATTACTGGAACTGTGACGAATCTCAAATCTGACAAACCTCAATAGATGAGATGGCTCCTTGTCAAAAAATTCCCCGACAACGGCACCAAAAACTTGCTTCAACTTTAATATTGTAAACTCAAGCGCAGGTTGAGCGAAGTAATATATTTCTCGGAAGATCGAGGTCTAACCCTCAAGGAATTGTAACAAGAAAGCAATCACACAAATACTAATACAAATTTAAAAGTAAATGATTTGTTTAAAAAATTGTTGAACAGAGAAAATTGATTTTAATAATTAAAACAGTAATAAAAATACTAGAACATTAGGTACTCCCTCCCAATTCTATACAATAATGATTAAGGACTCAAAACTTAACTTGAAACAAGAATCAGATATCAGTTGATTCGAATAACAAATCAAATAAGAAAACTAAAAGTTATAATCAAAAGATTATTCAGGAACCTGAATAATCACCCAATTATATTATTATGTGAAATAATGTTAATTAACTTAAACGTGGAATGACCAGTTATTTACTCGCAGAAAAATTCAAGCAATCAATATACATTGCACAATGACTCAAAGATTTTTACAAAACAAAAACTTTGCTAAGAAATCGAAAGTTGAATTAAAAAAACATCATATATCATTAAGCTCAGAAGTCAATAACATTACCGTACTTCATTAAGAGGTCCTCCCCTAGCCCTAGCTTAGCCTTCTACCAAGACATGATGAACTAAAAATCAAAATAAAAAGATGAAAAAAAGAAAAGTCATCTAAATCCTAGATGAGAACCCCTATTTATACTAAAATAAATCCTAAGTATAGATAGAAGATATAAGGTTGGTTTGGAAGGAATTATTTTCCAAAAAGAAGTCTTGCAAAGTTAAATCCTATGCATAAAATCTTTGGGGCGTGGGTATAAAATATGTCCAGACTTCGAGTTTGAATTTTGCATATTTAGAGGTTGAATCACGAAAATTTCATGAAATACACTTTTATATCCCTTGAAGTCGTCTTCCTAACCCCCGAAAATCAAATAAATCAGATATCGAAGTCAAAAGTTATGACCAAAATACTGAAAATATGTCAAATCCTTATCTTCTAGGAAACTTTCATAATCCAATTTTAAATGAGTTTTCTTCAAACTTGGACTTTTATAAGAATTAAATTGCTGATTTATCTTCAAGTCTTCCTACCTCCCTCATGATTCTTCAATCCTTATCAATTATGGTTCTTCCTCTAGTGATTGTTTCACTTGCCTTATCCATTATTATTTTCAATCAATCAATTTACCTGCAAAATAAATCAAATAACTAGAAAAAGTATCAAACTAGAAAATCAAGAAATTTAACACATTTAATCACAAATAATATGCAATTAATCAATCATTAAATATAATAAAATAGCAATTTTGATGGTTAATCATATACCATTGCCANAACTAGAAAATCAAGAAATTTAACACATTTAATCACAAATAATATGCAATTAATCAATCATTAAATATAATAAAATAGCAATTTTGATGGTTAATCATATACCATTGCCACCGTGTGCTTGACGAAACTTCTTGAAAAAGCTATGGACACATTGTTGCCAACACCACAGGGTACTCCTCATTAAGGGTAAAAT
>CAUOFW020008614.1:0-93156 GCA_963454935.2 Ilex paraguariensis
CACCATGCACATACAATCACATGCATATACAACAGTCAATTAATGGTAAATGACCAGAAGAATGTATACCCCATCCTCGAACAAGAAAGGATAACTAGTACGGACAGTGTCCTCGCGCTCCCATGTTGCCTCCTCTACTCCTCGATGCTGCCACAGCACCGTCACTAGCCGCACGGTTTTGCCTCGCAAAAACTGTTCCCGGCTATCCATGATGCGCACCGGTCCCTCCTCGAAAGTCCCATCAGCATCAACAACAAGCTCTCCCCAATCCACCACATGAGTCGGATGGGGGTTGTACTTCCGAAGCATAGAGACATGGAATACTGCATGAACACTCGATAGATTTGGCGGTAATGCCAACCGGTAAGCAACTGTACCCACTCTCTCAAGTACCTCGAAGGCCCGATGTATCTCGGTGACAGCTTCCCCCGCTTACCAAACCGGACCACTCCTCTCTTAGGCATAACCTTCAAGAAGACATGATCTCCCACCTCAAACTCTAGAGGTCGCCGCCGTCTATCAGCATAACTCTTTTGCCGGCTTTGAGCCGTGAGAAGACGCTTCCGAATCAAGTCCACCTTCTCCGAGGTGTCTCTGATCAATTCCGGACCCGTAGAAGACCTCCTCTCCTACCTCCGTCCAACAAACCGGAGAACGACATGGCCTCCCATATAGTGCCTCATAGGGTGCCATCTCTATGCTCGCCTGGTAACTGTTATTGTATGCAAACTCCACCAAGGATAAGTGATCTTCCCAGCTACCCTTAAGATCTAGGACGCATGCCCGTAGCATGTCCTCTAAAGTCTGGATAGTCCTCTCAGACTGACCGTCTGTCTGGGGATGAAAAGCAGTGCTCATCATTAATTGTGTCCCCATGGCTCGCTGGAAACTCTCCCAAAAATGAGCCGTAAACCTGGGATCCCGGTCCGATACAATAGATACAGGTACTCCATGCAGCCGACAATCTCCCGTATATACAACCTGCAGAATTCCTCCAATGTGAAGGTCATCCGCACAGCCAAAAAGTGTGCCGACTTAGTAAGCCGGTCTACTATCACCCACACCGCGTCATGACCCCGCGATGTCCGTGGCAAATGGGTCACAAAATCCATCGTGATATGCTCCCACTTCCACTCAGCTACCTCCAAAGGCTGGAGTAATCCCGCTGGTCTCTGGTGTTCAGCCTTAACCTGCTGACACGTGAGACATCGACTGACAAAATCGCCAACCTGCCTCTTCATTCCACTCCAGTAATACTGGCGACGAAGATCATGATACATCTTCGTGCCCCCTGGATGAACTGCAAAACGGGAGCAATGAAACTCCCTAAGGATCTCCTCCCTCAGATCTGCCAATTGAGGAACCACAACCCTTCCTCGATATCGAAGACTACCATCTGAGTGAGTAGCCCAGCCCTCGTCACCCATACCTGCCTGTACACGGTCCCGGATGGAATAGCTCCGTGTCCTGACTCTGGGACTCAATCACCTGCTCAGTAGAGACGGTGTAGTCACCAAACTCCCCAAAGTACCCTGAGCCTGACCCATATAACATAGCCCGAACTGTCCCACAGTCTCGAGCATCTGCCACTCCCGGGAAGCTACACTAGCCAAAACTCTCCGTGACCTTCGGCTAAGTGCATCAGCCACCACGTTTGCCTTACCAGGATGGTAATGCAAAGTGAAGTCATAGTCCTCTAAATACTCCATCCACCGGCGTTGCCTCATGTTGAAGGTCCCGCTGTGTGAAAATATACTTCAAACTCTTGTGGTCCGAAAATACTTCAAACTGCTCACCATACAGGTAGTGACGCCAAGCCTTCAAGGCAAAGAACAATGGCTGCTAACTCCATGTCATGTGTGGGGTAATTCTGCTCGTGATTCTTTAGCTGCTGAGAACATAAGCTACTACCCTCCCAGACTACATCAAAACACATCCCAGCCCGTCCTTCGAGACATCACAATAG
The DNA here is from genome assembly GCA_963454935.2 of Ilex paraguariensis. NCBI lineage: Eukaryota > Viridiplantae > Streptophyta > Magnoliopsida > Aquifoliales > Aquifoliaceae > Ilex > Ilex paraguariensis. The sequence continues at coordinate 1,967 of CAUOFW020008614.1, forward strand.
ACCGTGTACCTCTGTCCTCGTTCTGGAACTATCAGAATAGGAGCTGAAGTAAGCCTCTTCTTCAACTCTTGGAATGCATTCTCACAAGAATCATTCAACACAAACTTGACATCTTTCCGGGTCAACTTCGTCATAGGTGCAGCCAATCGAGAGAAATCCTCAATAAACCGCCGGTAATACCCTGCCAATCCCAAGAAACTACGTATCTCGAAGACTGACTTCGGTCTCTCCCAATTCATAACTGCCTCAACCTTCTCCGGGTCCACGGATACACCCGAAGCCGACACCACGTGTCCCAGAAATTTCACCTCAGTAAGCCAGAATTCACACTTGCTGAACTTGACATATAACTGATAATCTCTCAATGTCTGGAGAACAATTCTCAAGTGACTCTCATGCTCCTCCTCAGACTTGGAGTAGATCAAGATGTCATCAACAAAAACCACAACAAATTGATCTAAATAGGGTTGGAACACCCTGTGCATGAGGTCCATGAATGCCGCTGGAGCATTGGTCAATCCAAATGGCATCACTGTGAACTCGAAATGCCCATACCGCGTTCTAAACGCCGTCTTAGGAATATCTTCCTCCCTAACCCTCAACTGATGGTAACCGGTTCGAAGATCTATCTTGGAATAGACCCGTGCCCCCCTCAGCTGATCAAACAAGTCATCAATCCTCGGCAAAGGGTACCTATTCTTGATAGTGACCCTATTCAACTTTCGGTAATCAATACACAACCGAAGAGTCTTATCTTTCTTCTTAGCAAACAGAACCGAAGCGCCCCAAGGTGAAGTGCTCGGTCTAATAAACCCCTTGTCCAACAATTCTTGCAATTGTACCTTGAGTTCTTGCAACTCAGTAGGCGCCATCCTGTGTGGTGTCATAGAGATGGGAGATGTATCGGGATGCAACTCTATAGTGAAGTCCACATCCCTATGTGGAGGTAATCCCGGTAGTTCATCTGAAAAATATCCTCATAATCACACACAACCCGAGGTAGACTTAACTCCTGCCTCGCCTCGTCTTCAAGGGTCAGGCTTGCTAGCCAACCCATCAGCTGCCCGTGCCATCTGGAGTCGTATACTGCTTGGGGTAAAGCATCGTGCTTATCCCTTGAAACATGAAACAAACCCTCATCCGGTGTGTAAGCAGTGATTCGCTTTCGATCACAATCAATGACGACTCGGTGTGCCGCCAACCAATCCATCCCAAGGATCACATCGAACTCCGACATGTCCATAACCCGAAGGTCCATAGTGAGTAGAATCCCTGAGATCTCCAACTCACACCCCCGACATATCTGATCAACCCTCACCCTAGCACCTAGGGGAGAACTCACATGCAATGGCTCTTTCAAGGTCTCAACCTCTAAGCCCAAGTCATCCACACAAGATGCAACAATAAATGAATGAGATGCACCAGAATCAAATAACACTCTAGCCCATAAGCGGGAAAGTAGAAATGTACCCTGTATCACCGACGGATCTGCCGGCCCAGTTTATGGCATCATGGCGTAGACACGTCCCGGAGTCCCTGAAGTCTCGGCTTGTGAGCCTTGGCCTCTTCCTCGACCCATTCTTTGGCCCATCTGGCCAGCTTGCGGTGTCCCTGCACAAGAAATAGTAGGGCCTTGTGCTGCACCCTGAAACTGGTACTGGGTGCCCTGACCCGTAGTAGGGTAGTGAGGAGCATATTGCGTCTGTGGTTGCCCCACTGAAGTCTGAGATTGCGACGACCCATGACCCTGGGATCCCTGCCTCTGAGGACAATCCCTCTTCATGTGACCCGGTTGGTGGCAATGATAGCAAGTCCTCTGGCCAACCTGGTAGGAAGGTCTCTGATTTCTCCCACCTTGGGAGGATTGACTTTGGCCTTGGCCTTGATAACTGCGGCCCTGTACCTGAAATCCTTGTGGAGTAGAAGTCCTTTGCTTCTTCCTCGAGCTAGAAGAAGAGGATTGACCTTCCTTCTTCTTGTCTTTTGCACTAGACTCCCGGATGCTCCTTGCGTCATCCACCTCTCTCTCAATGGCCAAAGCTGTGGTGACCATCAAGTCGAAGTCTTGTAGTAGAAGACCGACGATTTTACCCCGGATGGATAACTTCAGCCCATCCTCAAATTTTCTAACCTTGGCCACATATTGGTCAGCGAAACGTGCTAACTCAGTGAATTTAGCCACGTATTCCATCACTGACATCGTTCCTTGCCTCAGATCTAGGAACTCCCGGGCCTTTGCATGCCTCGCAGTCGCCGGGAAGTATTTCCCCATGAAAAGTTCCTGGAACTCTACCCATGTCATGGCCTCCAAGTTCTTGGAGTCTTTCACCCAATCCCACCATACTTGGGATTCCCCCTCCAACTGGAATGTAGCTAGAGTTATCCTGGTGGCGTCAGAGGTGATCTCCATTGCCCTCAAAATCTTGTCAACCTGCCGGAACCAATGATCAGCTACCATCGGGTCCGCCCCTCCCATAAAGATCGGCGGTTGATGTGCCTTGAACTTCTGGAGATGACTGGAGCCTCCTTGGCCCCCACTTGTACCCGTCTGTGCAATAGTAGCGGCCGTAGCACTAGCTTGTGCAATGGTAGCCGCCGCTGCACCAATAGCCTCCATGAAGGCTTGTTGGTCAAAGGCCGGTGGTGGTTGGTTGTTGTTCCGCCTACCACCTCTGCCTCGGCCGCGTCCTCTTCCCCTTCCTCTATTTTCCATCTACACACATGTCAAATAGAAACAGAGCATTTACTTAGTATCCCAAGATAGAAGTCAAGTATTTAAACTTGGAGATTTTCCTCCTTGTTTCACTAGTAGTGCGTGTGCCACCTACTAGTAGACATTTACACATAAAACTATACCATTCATTCCTTTTTTTTTTGAACCCAAGGTTATGTTTTCTAACCCTAGTGTTTGTTTTTTTTTTTTTTTTTTTTCATGTGCCTTTTACCATGCATATCATTCACATAATCACTTAGCAAGTAATCATGTTTCACATAACACGTTGCACAAAACATGTAACAATTTAAGCACATAAGATGAGATGCACAATGCATGCAATGGTCTAGTCCCAATGCCCAACAAGCCTTAGGTAAATCGTATAACCTAGGCTCTGATACCAAGCTGTGACACCCCAAATTCATGGGGTCCGTTAATTTCCCATCAACCCACGGAATGCCCGTGGATACCGTATAACTCGATATCGTACCGTTGTGTCCCATTTACCGGGATCCATAATTTAACAAAATCCGGGCAGAGTCTCCTTTGTACGGGAAGCTCTACCCAAAAACACACTTTGTGCAATCAACATTTACATGACCCATCCGAGGTCCAATATAATACCATAACCACACAGGGTCCATTTTATACGTAAAACTTGACCACACCGGGTCTAATCATCATATTTATATCAACATATGTAAGGTTATATTAAAACAGTCCATATATACTCTATTACAATTCCTTTACACATTACATGCCAAAATTTAATTATAAATCTACTTTTACAAAAAAAAAAATGGATTGGAAGCCACAAGTCGGCTTTTCTTCAACCATGTGACCCTGATTGTGAGCCGTCCATTGGTGCATGACCCACACCTGAAATGTTTCCCGTATAGGGTGAGCCAATGCCCAGTAGAAGAATCCCTACAGAGGCTACTCATCACCTAAAATGCATATGCAATGTATAAATGCAACATTTCACAACAAGTATTCCCTCCAACAATAACATATAATACAATGTTGGAAAATCATGATGTCATGCCAAGTAATGAGATGAAACTCACCCATGCATGCTATCCCGAGCTCACACCGACTCCCACAACACAATGCGACACTTATGTGTAAAACAAACGTCTTTGATGAAACACATCCAAAGATCATTTTGAAATCAACCATATGTCATAAAACTAATTCATTCTTGGATGTTTCCCATCAAATCAATGATTTATATATCAAAATCATGTGTCTTTATGGGGTATTGGATTCAGGAATCGCACCTCCTGCTCCGTACGCCGTTAGACTTTTCTGGAATTTCACCGCCGGTAAATGTATGAACCAAGTGGTCGGGTTTTTCACCCGAGGGAGTGTCTAGCCCTACTTGCTATACCCGACACAAGTTTTCTTATACATGTCACCGTGCGACTCCGTAGGACGTTCCATCCCACTTTCCCGAGCCTACCATCAAGTACCAATGTTGGTGTTGATCACCCCATACAACCTTACACCCACACTCATTCATATAGCCCATGAATGTGATGTTAATTCCATGTCTATATTACAATGCATGCCAAATGACAATTTTTAAATATCATTGTATACCATGACAATTAATATCATTTGCATATAATCACATAACCATTTCAAGTTCAATATATCCAAGAGCATATATCAACACTCCATCAACATGATAACACATAATACATGCTAATATTACATTTCATTCACAAGGCATAATATAAAACACAAAGCATGCCCACATGATCCCAAATTTCAAGGGATTACATAAATACTTCCATATACCAAAATCAAGCCAAGATTTTATATGGATCATTCAAACAAAATAAAAATCAGAATATATGATTTTCATATAACCAATTATCTAAACATTCAAGAAATCATAAACTAGCACTTTCTAACTACCAATTTACACTAGAATTGATCCTACCCATTTCCATAGCACCAATCATAATGAAAAAATATTAAAAATATCCAAAACAACCCACATGAACCCTATGGACACCTTAGGTTAGAAATAGGTCTGAGTAGGAGGAACCCTACCTCTTGAAGCGTAAAAAATTTGTAGAAAACCTCAAGAACAAGATTGAAGCCCAAAGCTTAGATTTCTCCAAAATCCTCCCTTTGAATCTTCGGTGAAAATCTTTATTCTTGGCATCCACGCGTAGCTCTCGTCGCGTAGATCGACTTTAATTCTTAGCCCGACGAATTCCGACCGACGGAACTCCTAGAATCGGCGAAAGAAAGCTTGAAAAATTATATTTTTTTCTTCTTTGCTCTTGGGTCTGATCCAGCCGGCCAAATGAAGAGCAAATATCTGATAAAATCAGATATTTGCCCACTTTTATACTTTCTAAACACTTGGCCCTCGTCGCGCCAAGTGTCGTCCTTTGTCCGAGTCCGTTTTCATCCCGAAACGATTAAATTTCGTACCGATTTAAGTTCAAAATATTTTATATTAACTTTATTTAAAATATTTTTTAAATTTTAAAATTTTTATAAAAATTTCGTTTTTAGGGGTCATCGAACACCCGTCACCTCGAAAAATGTGAAAATCTGACTATCTCAGAATTCGACGAAATTTGTCTGGATAACTAGATTTCGTGAGACGAATCCAATGGTGAGGTCCGTTTCATCATCCGAGGTCTATAAAAATACCAATTTTTTTAACTCGCACTATAATGACAAATTACCATTTTGCCATTTTTTTTAAAAAAAATTAAAATTTTTCCCGGGTTTCACAGTATCATATCGGGTCCACTCGTTTACTAAATAGGTGGTTTAAAGAAGACTCAAACCCACTAATCTTATATCGTGTTAACAAGTTATGTCATATTTTGACACCCTTAGTTTTGATATAAAAAAATTGACTTTGTATAGTTTAATTTTTCATTCTTTGAACTAAAAATTGTTTTTCGATGTAAAACTACGTAATTTTATAAAAAATTACATGTAACATAAAAAATAGTTGTGGCTAATACAAATTTTTTTTAGAGTTTTCTTCTTTAACTATAATTTTTTTTTAATCTAAAACAACATTTTAATATTTTATGAAATTTATATACGACGGAAAAAATAGCTATCATAAATATAAAAAGTTCTTTTGAGTTTATAAAATATTATTTGCGGCAAGAAAAACAGCTGTTTCAAATACAATTTTTTTTTTTTGAATTTATGACACAATTTATAGCAGAAATAAATAGCTGCCACAAATATTAATACAAACACGCACTACAACAAATTTATTTTTTAGCGATGAATTTTGCTAACGAATAATAAAATTTGTTGTAAAAAAATGATTTTCGGTGACAATTTCAAATGTTTGTCGCGGTAAGCTTTATTAAGATATTTTTGGCGACTAATTTTTGTAGTCATCGCCAAAAGTCTTTGCAAAAATATTCACTCCAAAAAGAAATTGGCGCCAATGTTGGCACTAAATGCTAATTTTATGGGTGACAAAATAAATTGTCGCCAAAATAATTTTTCGGTCGCAAAATTTTTGTAAAATAACAAAAAATAAGAAAACAAAAATAATAATACTTACGACAACACATGTTTGTTGTAGAAAAAAAAGTTCAATTTTTTTTTGTTTGGGGACAATTTATATTTGGTCGCAGAATATCACTACAAGAAAAAATGTTTTACTGAAACAACTTTTTGTGATGTGTAAGAAAAATTGTCACAAAAAAAGACATTCTACGTTTCGTTGCCAAAAAATAATTATAATAATCTTCAATGATTGAAACACTATAGTGAATTTATTTTGATTTGTTACAAGGACTATAGTAATCATAAAATGACAATCTTTAGAAATGATTTTGTTTGGCGATAAGTAGATCTGTCAAAATCTGACACGACATGATTAACTGACACGAATTAAGCGGGTTTGGGTGAGATCTTAATGAGTTTGAGTGGTAAACGGGTTGACCAGTCATACATGTTTAATAAATGGATCGTGTTTGAGTAAGACCTATCAAATTGTTTATCACATGTTTACCCGTTTAAATAAAATTAATATAATAATAAATTAATAATTATTTTAAAAAATTAGCAAGAAAAAGATATAAAAAAAATCAATAAAAAAAAGAAGTAAAGTAGTAGTTCAAAGACAAAAGGAGGGGAGATAGAGAGATGAGGAGCAGTTCAAAAACAAAGACAAATTAATGTTTTTTGTTTTTGTCCCACATTGACAAATGAGGTGAGATGAGGAGGGTTGACTTGCCTATAAAAGACAGTGACCTCTTACCTTTTTTTTAGCCTTAAATTTTGATTTTTACGTGAGATTTGACTAGAAATTCTTCTTTTTTTTTTTGGGTAAGTACAATTGACAGTAAGAAAAATGGGGTACTAAAATTTGTTAATATAATTTTTTTAAAATTAAAGGGGTTAAACGAGCCGTGTCATGTTACCCGTTTATAAATTTTGTTCATTTGTTATTTGGCGTCGAAAATATGTTAGTTGCAAAAAATGTACCGTGATTTTCAACGACAAATATTATGTCATCACCAAAGAGAAAAAATATGACCATAATATAATTTCTTTCGGTGACAAAGGTTTTTTTGTGACAAGAGTATGAATTTTTAAGCAACTAAGTTTTTTGTCACTGATAATTTACTTTAGTTGGTCTCAAAAATTTTGAGTGACGAGCTTGCTGCGATAAATTGCCAACCAAGTTTTTTTTGTCAGAAAATTTTTAGCTGCAAATTATTCACTTTTAACGACGACTTTTTTTGCCGCTAAAAAATATTTTTCTTGTAACGACGTTTTTTATGACGGCAAACACAGTTGCCACAAAAATTGTCTCAAACACATCTTTTGTAACGGTGAACACAGTTGTTATAAAAAATTTATCACAAAAGACCCTTATTCTTGCAGTGGTAGAAATCCTATTGGCAGCTCAACTTTTATGTTCCTTACACGAAAAAGAAAAACTTTTATATCCATTCTTCTATTTTCTAGTGTAAGCGCTTACAAGAGGATGACAAAAGTAACGTGCAAAAGAATTTCACTGCAAATAAAAATGTTCGGGGACCAATTTTAATTTTTTATTTTGAGTGGGGGGTGTATTTCTTGAGTATTCATTTTGATTTTGTATTTAATTGGGGACCTCATGCATTATAACATTTAAATTGATAATGGACTTAGTTAGGGGTGGAGCAAAAGATTGGCTTTACGTGTGGACACTTTAATTAGGTCAGCTCTCATATAAAAAGATTAATGATTTTAGGTTTTCACAAAGATGACCCTATATTTTATATATGTTAATAAAATAGTATACATCACAAATCTAAACTCTATTAAAATTTAAACCACCTACAAAAAAATCTTATAAAAACCTAGTGTCAATTTTTTTAATGCAAATGAAATAGGTCATTACCAAATGATCATACTAAAGGCAACCACCAATTATACTTGATTCACACGTAAATATAGAGATATATAACACAAATATAAGACGATACATTATAGCTCATAAATAAGGCACGCTTAGTTGAAAAGGGTCAAAAATTAGTACATGTGTTATATGAGGAAATAACTATAAAAAGAAATTAATTACATCTCTTACCAAAGTAAAAGACTTATAACATCTATTTATAATTAACCCTGATGTCTTTTTATATTTTTATAAGTCAATTGAAAATATTTTTACCTTTAAAATATGAATTTAGAACTAAAAAAACTTCCAAAAGAAGACCAATTTAAGAGTAGACACAACAATTACGTACTATCAAAGTAAGTAATTAAATAACATATTTATATAGAATTTTTTTTTTTGAGAGTGGGTCAGTGCCCGCGGGCCCACACATAGGTCTGCCCCTAGACTTAGTTCAATGCCCATATCCACTTTTATTTCAATAGCCACAAAGCGTTAGGTACTTAGATTAAATACCCATATTAATACTCTCTTTAGTAAGAAAGAAGAAAAGTAATGATGATAGAAAATAGGACCAATACATTTTCTATTCTTAAAGAAAAGAAAATAGGAATGATACATTTTTCTTCTTTTGTTTTTAGTTGGATAAATGGAAAATAAAAATAACTAATTTTTTTTTTTTGACTAAGATTAGAGGTGACAATCGAGTTATGTCATGTCAGATTCGTGTTGAATCATTATGAGTTTGTGTCGAACATTAGTCATACTTAACTCAACTCATTTAACTAATTGTGTCATGTCGAGTTACAAGTTGATCTGTTTATTTTTGTGTTCGAGTTATTCAATTTTGTGCCATAAAATTCGTGTTGAGTTCGAGTTATGTAATCGTGTTAAGTTAAAAATTTTGACTTCTTGTTAAGATGAAAAAATATTTTTTTATTTAAATTTTTTATTTTTATTTATTTTTGATTTTTAAATTTATTTTAAATTTATTTTTAATATATATATATACATATTTTATTATTACATTTGTATATAAATTAATATATACATAATATTAGATATATAAAAAAAAGGATACATCTCAACACAAATAATTGACTTTTTATCAACTTTTTTTCTGATTTTAGAGGGATTGATTTGAGTGAGTTGGAAGGAAAGTTAATTTATCCACTTTTTTATTTTTCCTATTTTTCTTCCTTATCAGACATGATGTTTGTTTATCCTTCTAACTTTGCATCCTTCCAACTTTCATATTTTCATTTTTCTATCATACCAAACGGAGCATAAGTAGTACATCTATTTGCATCCAATAAAATGTGTCATGTATAAAATTTTCTTATTCTATTTTTTTTATTACGTAATCATTTTTCATCAATAATGCAGTTACTTAAACAATGGTCTATATCAAATTTCAGTGCAATACCTGTGGTATTGTAGCATTGTCGTACGTCTCAATAATATTATTCCTTTTGATTTTTTAGTGTCCAAGCTATGTATTTGATGATGAATCTAACACGATAGAGCTGAGATAGGAAATTGATGGGCACTGAGTGATTCAGTCTGAGCTTTAAAAATTGGGTCAATGGAATGAGATTAATACATAGAAAATTTATTGTAGTTCATTTGTTGGGGAGTTCGGTTAATTCACTCTTAAGGGAGTTTCTTACTCCTGAGTAATATATATTGATAATGGGGATTACACAGAATATTGAATTAGGCTACAATGACTTGTTTGTCTTCTGTTGAGGGTTATGTCCCTTATTTATAGTTGATCTAGGGTTTTGCTTGTTCTTTGGCGAGATCCTTGCCTCCTCCTTGTAACTGTTGTTCCAGTCATACAATAATTGTGGAAGGTGTTGGGGGAGTTGTGATTTTTCTTCTTGGATATACGACCGTAACTATTTGGGTGGCGTTTGGGTGGATTCCAGTTGTTTTCTGTGCTATCCTTCTTGAGACACAACTGCAGGGATGGGAGGTCCGACCTCGTGCTTCATGGTCATCTAAAGCGGGTTGGGCTCTTGACCTAGGAAAACATGACTTTAATTACCGAGTTCAACCTTAAGCATATTTAAGGTATCATCAGTATCTATTAGCAGGGGTATTTATTGTTGGTGTGGATAGTCATATGGTCAAATCAATTAAGTTGGTAAATTAGCCTATTTCCAATGTAGTAGGTTGTCTTGATTTAGGCATATGAGAAAAAAATAAATGACATGACAACTGACTTGGACTTCTTTATTTGATGTCATATCATTTGGGCCATAATAAAAAATTCAAATAGTCAGCTGCCATGTCATTTGAGTTCCAAATTTGGTCCCAAAATTTGGTATGTGTAGTATTATTGAAAATAAATTATCATTTGGTAATGCAATTTACATTATTTTTGTAAAATCACAATCAAACATGGTCTCGTTTTTAGACAAAATTAATTGTTTGCTCATGAAATCAATTAAAGAAACGTTACAAAATGGTAACTCAGTAAATATAAAGTCAATAGGATACAAAATTTCAAGCGACTTCCACGTCAACTTGCATGACCTTGATCACTTGAAAATAATCGAAGACCGGAGGGAGAGCTTTGGGCTTTGATGTTTCCATGCTTAAGTCAGTAAGGAAGTTAAGGTATGGAGTGCTCTTTTGTGTGTTAAGAGTAGAATACTTGGTGTATCTCCCCGAAACTATATTTATTGGCACATGAAATTAGCTTTCCTTATAGGAGTGGACTCAGTCTCTATTAGTAGTTAGTTCAGAGGATGAGGTTCCTCTTGCGAGTGGAATCTAGTCTCCTTTTCATTTCAGGAAGATGATCTTTGTTGCCCTAATTAATTGGCACTCTATATCTATCCTTTCTGAACCTTATTTTTTAGGTTAATTGCACCACAGGTCTCTAAAGTATGAGGTTTGTCTCATTTTGGTCCTCAATGTTTCAATTACATCATTTTAGTCTCTGAATTATTGAATATGTTTCTATATGGTCTTTCAAGCAGACAACGTCATAATTGTTAACAATTTTTTATCATAAATTTGTCACATAATAGCTAAATATAGACAAAAAATAATTTTGATAGCTATTAAACAAAATTTGGGTAACTCTTGACAAAAAAAGTATAATATGAGTAGCTTTTGACCAAAATTTGGATAGCTCATGATCAAAACTGTGTAATTTAAGTAGATGTTTATCCAAAATTTGAGTAAAAATTTGGTCAAGAGTTATCAAAATTATTTTTTTGTCCACATTTAAGTATCATGTGACAAGTGTGTGATAAAAAATTATAAGCAATCTGGATACTGTCTGCTTAAGGGACAATATATAAGCATATTCAATATTTTAGGGACCAAAATGATGCAATTGAAATATTGAGGACCAAAATGAGACAAATTTCATATTTTTGGGACCTCTAATGCAATTAACCCTATTTTTTTTATCAACCTTTAGTCATTATCTCAATATCAAAGTTTGATCTTGTGGGGTACGACTAATTATAAGAACGAAGTTGGCTCCTGAGTCGGAGCTTGACTCTGTTGGGCTTTGGCTCCCTTACTCTATTTGCCGAGCTCTTTTCTTGAGTTCTTTCTTGCAAAGCAAATTGTGTGTGGACAACATGGACATTTTTGAAACCAGTTCCCCTCTGGGCAAGCCAGCAGATCGGGTAGAAGGAACAACTATCAATCGTAGGAATCACCACCCCCACATTGTGTAAGTTATTCGAACTAGACTGGTGGACAACAAACAACTGGAGGACTAGTCAAACAAATAACTAATCCAGCACCGTTGAAGAAGATAGGAGAGCAAGGCATAGGAAGGGAGATCCATTTTTTAAACCTCTAGGTGATCATTTGAAGATAAATTTACCATTGGGTGATACCACGAAAACAATGGGGTTGTGTGGAGGATGTCATCTTTTGTATTAGTGATTGGGACTTAGTGGTAGATTTGATTGCTTTGGATATGATGGGGTAAATGCGATTTTTGGTATGGATTTATTGTCATCATTTCAAGCTATGATGTTTCTCATATTGGGATCGAAGATGAGGGAGTTATGTTTGTAGGAGAAGGAACATCCCTTTATCAGTTACGAATGGAAGATGAGTGGATGTCTCGAGTAAAAGGTAAGGTGAGTTTACATTTGTTGGGGAATCTGGTGGGAGACAAGATTGAGCACACCTCTTCTAAATGCATTTTGGTAGTATATGATTTTCCTAATATTTTCCTTGATGAATTACCTGGAGTAGCACCTCATAGGAAAATTGAGTTTACTACCAAATTGCTACTTGGAATTGAACCTATTTCTATTGCACCATACCAAATGGCTCCCTTAGAACTTCAAGAACTTTGGAAGTAATTGGATGAACTTTTAGCAATTGGTTTCATTCGATTGAGTACTTCACCTTGGGGTGCTCCGGTGTGTTTCGAAAAGAAAAAAGAAGGAACCTTAAGGCTTTGTGTGGATTATACGAAGTGAAACGGGTAAATATAAAGAATAAATACCCACTTCTTCGTATTGATGATTTGTTTGATCAGTTAAGGATATCTCATTACTATACTAAGATAGACATCCGTTCGGGATATCATTAGTTACAGATTCGAGAGGAAGACATACCTAAGACAACTTTCTGCACTTGTATGGATAGTTCGAGTTTGTAGTCATGCATTTCAAGCTAATGAATGCCCTAACTACTTTCATGGATTTAATGCATCGAATATTCCATCCATATCTTGATAAGTTTGTGATAGTATTTGTTGATGATATTCTTATCTATTCTAAGACCTAGGAAGAGTATGCACGTCATCTCAACTGGTGTTGCAAACATTGCGCGAGCATCATTTGTATGCAAAGAACAATAAATATGAGTTTTGGATGATGTGAAATTCCTGGGCCATGTAGTGTTAGAAATAGGGATAACGGTTGACCCAGCGAAGGTGGAGGTTGTAACCTTGTGGGAACAACCCAAAATGTAAATAAGGTTCGCAGTTTCTTAAGACTAGCAAGGTATTATCGACGATTTGTAGATGGATTTTCTTGAATAGCCACGTCTTTGACAAAAGTCACACACAAGAGAGAGAAGTACATATGGAGTGAAGAGTGTGAAAATGCCTTTAACACTCCAAAGGAAAAATTGACAACAACTCCAATACTAATAATACTAGAAAGAGGGATATTAGGGGCGGATTCAGCATGGGGGAAGCTGCCTCTATTGGAATTTTGAAAAGTTTTGGATATTATTTAAAATTTCAGGAATTTTTTAAAAAAATTAAAAATTTTCCCCCATTAAAACTTTTATAAAAAAATTAACTTTATAAATTAAATACATATAGTATTATTACTAGTTTATGAGTGTGTTTGGGATGAGAAAATATTCAGTACTGGTAGGTACCAGGCTGTCATTGACAGCTGGTACTCAGCATCAATCAAGAGATGCCACCTCAAGGTAGGCAGTGGAGAAAGAAAAATTGAAGGAGAATCTATCTTGAGGTGGCATCTCTTGATTGGTGCTGAGTACCAGCTGTCAATGATAGTCTGATACCTACCAAGTACTGAATATTTTCTCTGAGATGACTTTTTAGAAGTGTTTTTAGAACTTATGGTTTCACATAAGCACATTAAAAAAAAAGTGTTTGGGACAACTTATTTTAATTACTTCATAATAATTCTAAAGTACTTTAACTATTAGTAAATAAGTAAAAGTAAAAAAAAAAAACTTTTACTTCCTTAAAATGACTTTTCCACAAAATACTTCATCACTACCACCACTGTCATCCCATCACCACCGCCCACCATCACCACCACCACGATCACTGCCACCCATTCACCACTGCTCACCACCTTCGCCACCCCAACACTACCATCACCACCACAGCCACAATTGCCACCTCCACCACCACCACCACCACCATCGCTGCCGCCGCCACCACACCGCTGTCACAACCACCACTGTAAACCCCACCCTTTTATCTTTATATTTGTATATAGGTTTATATAGCAAGTTATTATTTCTTTTGGAAATGTTAATATGAAAATTTGAGGAAATAGTAGTTAAAACTTAGTTTAGCTTGCAAATATATAAAATTGTTGTAATAGAACTTGTACCAACTAGGTTTGATGTACAAAAGCATGTTGAATAAGCTTGAGTTAGATTTGGAAGGATTTGGAATGAGTTTGAAATAAAAATAGAGGAAATAGGCAAATTTGGGCAGAACCTACCAGTAGTATGCTGTTCAATGGATTCGAACTACCGGTAGTCAACAGGTAGTAAACGTCCAATAGATCCAAACTACCGACAATCAACAGGTAGTAAGTGGCTAGTGGATTCGAACTATCGGTAGTCAACAGGTAGTAAAGGTCCAGTAGATCCGAACTACCGGTAACTCAACAGGTAGTACGCTGTCCCATATATCTGAACTATCAGAACCCTGATACGAACTACCGTTAGACAGTTAAAAAGTCGGGATTTTTATGTTTTAAAACCCCATTTTCACTCCATTTACTCCCTTTCTTTCACACCACTCTCACCCCACACCTCTTAGAACCCTAATAGAAAGACTTAGAGAGGAAGAAAGAAGGGGAAAACAAGAGTTCTAAAGGTGATTAAAGATCGAATCTTCTTGTCCTTCACACCAAAACCAAGGAGAAAGGTAGGGGGTTTTCTTCCATTCTTGTCCATTGATGCTAGGGCTAATATATATGTATTCTTTGACTCTAAATCTTATATATTTGCTATGAAATAATCTTTTCTTGGTCTTCTTGCAATTATTATCATGTTTTACACAAGTTAGGGTTGAATACCCATGAAATCTATTTTCTTGCTTTAAAACCCTAGTTTTTGGAGAGTGATGAATTTTCTTCTTAAATTCTTCATTTATTATTGATTTCGAAACTAGAGTGCTTTGTGTTGAGTAATAAAATGATGTTGTTGTGATCTCTTGTATTTTTCTTAATTGGTTTTAGAATTGTCACATGATAAATTTGGGAATTTTTGAGATATACTTGTAAATTGATAAATTGAGTTTGGTATTGTATCTCTCATGAGTGTGGGAGAGCCATGGGTGGCCTTTGACGAGATATCGTAGAGAGGGTAGGCGATATTCATACTCCGTGTGGGTTTGAACTTTTCCTACCACTCGTAGTGGGGTTAGTGCTTTGGTAAGACTAAACCACTATTGCTCACGGGTATCAAGGCAGAGAGTTAGTATACTAATGCCTAGGTTGGATACGTCATTGCCATTAGTATAGTATACGCCCTTCCTAAAGGTTGGATATCTTTGAGAAGATTTGGGTGTGTGTGTGTGTGGGCTAGATTTTACTCAATGCGTTGATTCATGTGGATGTCTTTCATCATGGTTGAGATACATGTATATATTGTTGTGAAATGTTCAAGTTATGAGTTATTGTTTATTCTACCAGAAATGATTTCTACAAGAATCTTGGGAAGTATGAGATTCAACAAGAACTTCGGAGAAAAGGTTTATGTTGGAATAGATTATTAGTTATATATTGGTTTCACTTATGCATTAAATTACTATTGTTGCTTAAAATTTGAGATCTGTTTAAATGTCCATGTTTTATTGCAAAATTCATATATGCTATTTTGAAAGGTGACCGACCATTTTTATATGCTTTTCTAAATCTTATTCGAGTTTGGGAGGAATGTTGCTACAGAGCTTAGTGCTCACTCCCTACAAACTATATTTTTAAGATTGTGGTCTAGAAGAAGAACTCGGGGTTGAGGAGCCGACACATTGGGAAGCTCCACTAGATGGGCTCGTGGATCTCGAGGTGGATGTCTAGAGTTATACTCTCCTAAGAGCTAGACTAGGAAATTTTTTTTGAGATAATGTAAAGACCTTTTTTGTGTGATTCTGCTGCAAGTTATGTGATTCTTTTGGGATATAAATATCATAGTCAATTACATTATTTTTGGGATGTAATGGCCATGGTTGACCTATTCTTTTGGGATAATAGTGTAAATGTTATATTTGATGAATGAAATTTCTTAAATGACGAATTTATTTAGTTGCTCTCATGATGTGAATTGTTTATAGATTGTAATGCCGTCTAAGGTGGGTTTTGGAGTGTTACAACCACCATCACAACTGTTGCTCACTACCACAACCATCAGCTACCACCGCCTGCCACGACCACTAATATCACCCACCACTGTCTACCACCACCACTGCCCACCGCCCACCACTGCCCGCCACCTTCATCACCCCCACCACTGCCACCACAACCTACCATCGTTAACAACTTTACATTTTCTCTAGCATACAACTCTGCACAACACAATCTCTCACTCTTTAAGCATTCTCATGCCTTTGTCTCTAGTGAAATTCTTTTTAAGAAAACGCCCATTAGTTCCTTAAGGATTTGATCTCGAACATAACCGAGTTATCACTACAACTCGATTGTTTATACTTGAACGTGCATTTCTTTAGTCAAGTCAAAACTTTAAACCAAAATTTATACATCATATTAACAAGCATTCTCTCTCCCTCTCGTTATCGAAGAGAATTAGTACAAACAACCCGGAGTCACCTAAGACGTTTTTACTATGTTGCATCGTCCTTCCTTACAACTCTAGATTGTATAGTGTATCAACCAAGACTTTGAACACCTGAAACACCAAAATTAATTGTTGAGGTGTAAGCTTTACAACTCACTTAGTGAGCATACTAGTATCATATAATAAGAAAACAGTAAAATAAGTATGTATCATGTTTTGAGCAACAAACAACCCCACCATCACCCTTAACAAATATTTAGGAATAAAACATAGAAATCAAATTGCTATTAGCAACTACTTCATGTCAAAGTACACTTCCCTTTTACAAAATATAAATAAACTTCAAAACATTTCATTCACACAACAAGGGTCATTTTTCCCACGACCAAGTTGAGACGGTACCATAACCTCACACCTCTGTTCAATCCATTGACATTGACCGAGTAGAGGGCCATTCATTATTCCTAGTGGTAGGAGTGCTCCAACATGCCTCCTAGTTTTACCCGGTGAGACAAGTAATCTCCTCTCCAAATTCTCCCATATATGCCAAAACCTCAACATTTTAAGCAACTCCTTTTTAGAAAATTATCACGATCCATATGACATTTTACAATTTACAAATACAATTAAGGAATCCACCAACTAGCAAAAATTATACTCATAAGCCAGGTATATACTAGTAGTTTAGTTTCCAAACTATATAACATAGTATACTCAGCTTAAACACCTCACACACCAACTCACTATTTTGCACCGGTTCTACTACTAGCGACACAAGCTGACGCGGTCTACTTTGCACCTAAGATAATCTTCCAACATAATGAGTTAGATGCATGAGTGCATGTATGCATGCTTTAATTTTTATTTTTAATGTTCAATTCCTTTATTGTCATCATTCGGAATCCATGATTTAAGTGAGTTATTTCAGCCGTGAAACTAAATGACAACCCCCTTTTTTCAGCCCTTATAATAATTTTCAACAACTAAAACATAATTTCAGCAACTTAGTTTCTTACTAAGTTAAGACTCTAAAATTTAGCTTAAGTTTGAGTTACTTATTTTCCTTTCCAACAGTTAACTTTGATTCCGTCAATTCTAAGCTTAGCAGCAAATGGGTTTGGTTACTTTAAGATCCAAACCTCCCATGCTATCTCAAATGGAAGTTTTTTGTTTTGATTCTATAGGAAATGAACTCACGGTTTATTGATAATCAAAATTCTAAGCATTTAATCAAAACTAGCTTTACTACGTAAAGTTTTAATCGAGCCAAAGGAAAGATCAACAAGTACCAATGCCTTTCTGCTTTATTCAAATAAACTAGTATTAAATTAAACCATGGAACACGTCCAGCCACTTTTACTTGCTATAGCAAATCACTACCAAATCTAGAAAGAAAACTAAACTTACTAGTTTCCCTACATTAGCCCACCTCCTCTTCTTTCCCTTGACTTTTCCTCGGTTGTTTCTTGTTTTTTTCACCCCACCCTAGCTGTAAATCCTTCCACCTCCAACCGGCCTTCCCCATGAAGTAATATATATCTAATATACACACACTTGACACCTAGCTAGTTGTCTAGGACACCAAGCGCGCACGTGCACACACACACACACACTCTTGACAAGGCTATTAGATATCTATATAATAAAATAGAACGAAATTCGAATCTAAAAAACAAAGAGAGGTTCAGATCGTTTTGAGACAAAACATAAATACATCCAACGGACAATGTAATCTCAACATAAACGACGGTTCAGATCATCTAAAAAATTATGATCTAACGGTCAACAACGAGTATTAAATCTTTCTTTCCCGCCCACCACAGACCTTTGTCTCATGCCTCTCCCTCTCACTTCTGCCTCTATCTCTCTCACGCCTCTCTCCCAACACAGACCTCTGTCTCACGCCTCTCCCTCTCACTTCTCCCTCTATCTCTCTCACGCCTCTCTCTAAAAGCATAGTGTCCATGAGTTTTGCGAGCAAGAAGTTCTAGAAACGAAGTGCCCAGAATCAGTGAGAGAGACGAGTGAACTCACTGAGTGGGTGAGTTCCATCTCTCAATTTTCAAAGCTTAAATGCTCTCTCAGTTTGTGTTTTCCTTCCAATTCCATTTCTGTGAAGCTAGCGTGACTAGATGAACTTCCATTATTATGTTTTGACTTGGGTTTTTTGTTTGAAGCTGTCACGTTGATCAGTCCACTATTCTCTTATGCTATTCCATTCAAAGTCATAGATCTGGAAATTTGGGTTTTGAAAGCTATTAGATTAAAAATGAAAGACAGAATAGAAAAAGATTTTTGGATCTTTCCGATGTGAACTCGATCAGCACCGACCAAGCAAGTAAGTCCAGCAGTTCTCTCTCTCTGTCTCTCATGTCTCTATGTCTCTCTCTTTGTGATATCAGCAGCTCATTCTTCTCCTCTCTCTCTCCTTCCCCCTCTCTCACTTGCCCATTCTTCTCCTCTCTCCCACATCGTGTTTCCAGCCCCGAAAACCCATCCTCAATTGGAACAACTACCTAGCCCAGCCCCAGCGCCTCCTTCACCAACAACCTACCCTCCACTGTTCTTCTCTCATTTCTCTATTTATCTATTCCAACATTCTCTAATAGCCACTACCACCATGTGTTTGACTAAATGTCTCAAAGAACAACAGACACATTGTTGGCACCACACAAAAAAACTCTTACGATACCACCAATAAGGACCACTATGCAACCACCAGTTGGGTGTGAAAGAGTTTGGTTATGATGATCTATTGGTGACTTCTCAAAGAAATTGTGGTTTTTAATTGTCACAACTCTTTGTCACTGCACAACCCATCTTCCCATTTACATTTCTCGGGTAAGCCATAGCATTTCACTTTTTCTCTACATGGTCCTGAGAAACTTCAGGTTTTTTTGGGGGGGTTTGATGTATGTTTACTTCAAGTTACATATATTTTGGATGTGAGTTTTGTTTGTTTCTTAAGAGCCTTTGGTTTGCTTTCCCAATGCCAGTTGGGGCTTGAGCTTCAAAGCTCGAGTGTCAAAGGCACTGGGGTTTGAGTTTCACTGGTACAGAGGAGGCTGGTTTTGTAATGTTTTGTTTTTGATTGTGACTGAAATCTGTATGCTTAGTAGATCTACAAATATTGGAGAAGATATAAAAATTAAACTCATTTTCAAAATTACAATACAACCCATTTTGCTAGACCATTTTTTTTCCTACAACCCATTCATCAACAGATCAAGTGACTTTTCCTTTTTTTTTTTGAAAACGTGTTTAGCGCAATTGTTTTCTTTTCGAGTTCATGGTATTGTTCTCTTTTTTTTGGTCTATGTTTTGTGGAAAATTGAAGAGCTTAGACTCAATGATACTTACTTTAGTTTAGAAATAACTACTTGTTCTTCATATAATATGTGTTTTTTAGTTTCATTCTATCGTACCTTGAACAATGTTTATTGGAAAAAAAAATAGCGGCACCAAATAGACCCTTAGTGGTCCAGTTTTCTGTTTTCACATTGAATATTTATCGTTATGACTAAATAAATGAGGGGATGTTAACAGTTGTACAGTAATCTGGGTAGTAAATTCTCTCAATAATTCTTTCAATATACAGTGCAAAAACAAGAGTAAAAAAGAAGAAAAGAAAAAAGTGAAAGGATTGTTTTGCACAATGATATTTGTTATTTGTCCTTTGCTTACAGGTTGGAGACTTTTATGTTTTGCTTTTTCTTTTATGTTTTTTTTCCTTCTGTTGTGGTTTTGGATGGTGGGAGTCGAGGTAGTTTCTGTGGAGTTTCCTTGAAGGTACATAATTGTGTTTTTATTTCTTCGGTTTGGTTTTTGAAATGTTTATTGATTAACAACTAGGTGAACCTTCATGGGATAATTTGTTTGTCCATTCTACTTATTTATGACATACGTATGTACATGTGTGTGTGTGTGTGTCCAATGGTTCTTTCTCACTCTAAGGGATCCTCTGAACTATTGCAGGTGTTGTGGGTCAGGTGGGCCTTTGACGGAGAGTGCATTTAGTTTTCCCTCTTTTTGCTTTTACTGAAGAGGAAATTAAATATGTAGACACCAAAAACAAGGTACATTCGCCTAATATAATTTTATGAGATGGTATCCAAAGACGTCTCATAATTTATGAGATGGTATCTAAAGAACATTTCTTGGCAAACTCACAACACAACACACACACTTGGGCATTTACTTTGGGAGTTAAATACAGTTTAAACACATATTTATTTAACTTTATTTCCACGCATCTTTTTGTTATAATGTTTTGTATTCTACACAGACGAAATGGTATAAATCATTTGCAATTTTTTTTGTTGATTGCAAACATTTTATTTATGTTATTTCATCTA
Organism: Ilex paraguariensis; assembly: GCA_963454935.2. Taxonomy (NCBI): domain Eukaryota; kingdom Viridiplantae; phylum Streptophyta; class Magnoliopsida; order Aquifoliales; family Aquifoliaceae; genus Ilex; species Ilex paraguariensis. The sequence continues at coordinate 22,932 of CAUOFW020008614.1, forward strand.
TAGAATTGGGATGAAAAGGTGCAGGAGATAAAAAAAACTAAATGCAACACATCTTTTTTGATGGGTTGTTTGAAAGGTAATTGAACTCATTTGTTATAGTTAATTTTTTATTTTCAAGTTTGTAATTTTAAAATTCCTGTCGTGTACTAAATTTAACTATTTTTGTAAATGCTAGATTGTTATACATTCCCCAACTTGGAAGATGCGGATTTGGATTGATACGATGACATTCAAGGTTGTGAAGGAGAGATAATATTTACAATAATGTGCAGATAAATGACCCATTTTACAATAACATGTAGATGTTTTGTGGTCACCTTTTAATCTTATTTATGTTTAGGCACAACTATGAGTTTATGACGTGCATAATGATGGTTATTATTGTTTTGATGCCTTAAGTAATTGGTAAATAGTCATGTTTAGGCATGATGATGGTTAATATTATGATTTTTTTTTGGTAACCAGCATATGACATGGTTTGGTTTATAAGTAGTTTATGTCATTTTGTTTTGTGATTAATGTAGTCTGTGATTGAAAAATTTTATGGGTTTAATTCAATTTTTTAAGTGTGCATATGACATGCTTTGATAGTCGTCTGTGTTGTGGTAATTGGTACATAGTTGGATTTCAATGTGAAAAAAAATAATTTGATTATGATTATAAAGAGATTGATATATTTGTCGCATCATATTTAGGCTTTTATTTTAGTATGTGTCCGAGTTCAGTGCTTGATTATTTCGCGTTTAAATTCAATGTTCAATTTTTTTCAGTTGCACCGGGCCTTTAGGCACGGGTTATCCCTAGTATTATTATATTGTCCAACTAGCTTATTATAATTTATTAAAGTGATATGTTTGTAGTGAAATGGATTCAAACCGTAACAAGTAGGAAGCTTGACAAGTCAACTTTAATTCTTTACATATGCCTCCCACCAATAATACCTATCCTAGTTTCCACCCCAAAAAATTTTAATAACAAATTACATCCAAACCCCATGATTTTTAAATGCGACAACCATACTTTCTTTGGGTTTCACAAATATACCCACTTTAAAAAAAAAAAATTCATCCCTAAAATTTATTTACCTTCCTAAAAAAAGTGAGGATATTGAGTTGTCAATCATGGACACATTATTTGATTAGTGGAACATCTACCATTAGTGGAATTCGCCCATAACAATAATTACCAATCCAGTATTGAAATGGCTCCTTATGAAGCTCTTTATGGAAGAACTTGTAGATCACCAGTGTGTTAGATTGAATCGGGGAGTAGTTTACACGAGTCATACATAGTGCGTCAAACTATTGAGAAGATTCAGATGATAAAAGAGAAGTTATTGGCATATCAAAGATGACAAAAGAGCTACGCGGACAAATGAAGATGACCTTTAGAGTTTGCACAAGGGATTTCAAATATCTCAAGTTGTCACCTCGTAAGGGTATCAAGCGACTCGGGAAAAAGGGCAAGTTAGCCCCACATTACATTGGACCTTCGAAATTCTTGGACTTACAGGAGAAACAACCTATCAACTTGCCTTGCCACCTCAACTTGCTAGAGTACATCATGTATTTCATGTTTCGAAGTTGGAAAAGTGCGAGTTGGATGCTACTCTTATCATTAATTAAGAGGAGGTGCAAATCCCAGATGGAATCACATATAAGGAGAGACTCGTTCAAGTGCTACGATGAAAGTATATAACATTAGTGAAAGTGTTGCAATTGAGGAAGCTACTTGGAAAGCTGAAGTTAACATGCGTACATGCTATCCTTATCTAATTTCAAGGACAAACTTTTCTTTTAGGGAGGGGGACTGTGAACCCAACTTTCTTTAAGGGAGGGGGATTGTAAACCCCTACTATTTTAAATTTGGTAAGTAAAGTATCTCTTAACAATAATTAAGGTATAGTGTGTTGTAATTATGGTAGGTAAAAGTTGGAGAGAAATCTGGTGGGACATTGTGAACGTCTAGGAATTAAATGTTACATAATGAACTTAATTTGTGTAACTTGGCATTATAAGGAAGATCAGGACATCGTATAGATGGAGATGGGTGAGTTCGAGAGGGTTTTGAGGTGGTGAGGAAGTAGTGAGGATGGAAGTGTAAGCGTGGATTGGGAAGCAGGAGGATAAAGGAGTTCCAGAGTATTTTTTCGGTCCACTAGATTGTAAGATTGTTGAATGCCTTGGTCTTCAATCGACCAACTTAAGTTGGTTTGGCTAATTTATGTTTTCCACCCGTTGGCTTTAAGTCTCGAGTAGAAATACTCCTCTTTCGTCCATGCGCCATGTCTTCTGAACTAAGCACCTCAAAATATAGAGTAATACTGCATAGACTTAATAATTAGACTTAAAAATTAGACTTGATAATCACAACCATTGAATAGGTAGTGGATCCCATTAAATGTTGTGATCCATAGTGAAGTCAATGGTAGTAATTATTAAGTATAATTTTTAAGTTTATGTAACATTGCTCCAAAATATAATACCTAAAAGACAGAAAGGATGGGGAGAATTAGAAAATTAGCGGGGAAGCTTTTGGATTCAGGATTCAGACTTAGTATTTCTAGTTGATTAGTAATCAATTAGTCTAAGGTAGGATTTCTTTTTTGATTCCTTATCAATGATGCATATCATTGTTATTTTGAAATTTCATGTTCAATGTCTATTTTATATCGAAATCTATCTGTGTTCATAGCATTACTATCTTGGGGAGTCATTTGGGTTTAATGATTTGGACATGTTTTTATGCATCATCGGATTTCCATGATTTTGATATTTTGAGTAGCTATCAATAAAGATGTCATATGCTATGTATAATATATTTCCATGTTATGGATATAAGTATAGTAAAGATGATGTTATGATTTATGAAAATCATTTCCTACGGTGAAATTTTATTGGAAAATTTATTTTGATCTATTGTGATGATATTATTATGGGATATTGTTTTGGCCTGATGTAGAAGCATGGATGCACAATATCGAAATTGAAAAAATTGTTGAGTGATACTAGAGGATGGTGGTTACTGCTGTTGTACTATGAATGCCTTGTATTCATTTTTCCAGTAACTAACACTGCATGGTTTATGGATGGTGTGCCTATAAATCCTTGGGAGATTGGTGAGGGATGTCAGAGGACGATAGTTGTCTGTATGGTGTTGTGGATGCCTGGTACTAATTTGCCTATAAAATCAAGCATGACATAATGTCCCTAGGGTAAGAGACCCTAAAGTTAGCCCAAGGTGTGTTACAGTTCATGCGTGGACTAACTGATATCTGTTTGTCTATGTTGATACTTGTGGCATGCCAAGGCTTTCAGGTTGATTTATGTGTTTTGCTGCATTGCAACTAATTTACCATATGCTGCCATGCATATCATGCTTTATACCACACACATTGAAATTTTTATGTATGTACTCTTGTTATTATGTTCAATTATCATTTGTATATACTGTATTATATTTTCAAAACCTTGATAATATTTGAGAAAAAGTATCCTACTGGGCTATCAAGCTTATTCCTACTTATCATTTTTCAGAGATGGATCAAGAGGCTGAGAATGTCAATGAGGAGTATCAGCACGGAGCTTGATTATCCTCATCAGTAAATGTGTTTGGATTTTGTTGACATGTAGGAAATTTGTATTAGACTGGTGGCTTGTAACATGAACTTTCTAGTTATTGTTACTTAAACTTTGATATGTAAACTTAAAATAAGGATGGTCAGGTTTTGTTATGTGTGTGGATTGGTGATCCACTTGGTGGTTGTTACTATGGATTGTGTTCTGTTTTATTGTCTAATGCGTTGACAATATTGTTACTACCTATTGTTTCTTTTAGTTAATGTGATTTATTTACTTATGACTTTTTCGACATTTTGCTAAAGCTTTCTGAATTTTTGAAATGATTTTCTTTAAGATGCTAAAATTTTTTGTTTTTCCAAACAAGGTTTTATCTCAAAAGTTCCAAATTAACTCAAACATGACGATTATGGTTTTAAACTCACATTTCTTGTATTACAAAAAATGGGGCATGACACTAACTGGTGGTCACAACAAATCTAAAAAAAAAACTAGGTCAAAAAGTAAGAAACAACAAAATACGCCTATGTGCAATTCGCGGATAACTACACTTTGATACCAATTGAAGGGGAAGTGTTAAAGATCTTTTCACATGATTGTATACATGGAATCCACACACGACCTAGAGGGGGGTTGAATAGCTTAATTACACTTTCTAATCGGACAAACAAAACTTTTTAACCTATTAGCCACAATTACCAAATTGATTAGTCAATTAAACCCTTTGAACCCCTTTTTTCCTCAACAAAACAATGACATGAATAAATGGATGACAAGTGAATATGACAATTAACAAGATCAACACTCCAATTCACCAATTCGATCTCTTTGTGGATTTTGGTGGTTCACCAAACAAGTTTTTTTGTTTCAATGTGGGATGCTGAATGGAAGAATCATATAGGTTTTGACCTTTGGATCTTAGGGATCTAGATTTTTTTTTGGGCTCTTTGTTAGTGTACGAGTTTAGTTTTAGGCTTATAACAGAGATACCCTAGGTAGGAGAGGCTTTCACCATTTATAAGTCTAGAATACTGTTACAATCCAAGAAATATAAATTTACGAAGGACCACTGAAGTTGTTAGAGAGAGGTTAGAGGTTGGTTGTCACTAGAAGGAGAAAAGGATTCAATACAGTCAAGTGAATTGTTCAAGTAACCTAAGATTGACTAGAGGGTGGTCTCCACTACCAACTTCACAACCTTCTCATTTTTTGTAATTTTTCAAAGAATGCTCTAGCTGAAGGCAAGCGAGCAGAGTGCGGTCTCTATTGCTTTTCAAGTTAGAAATCAAGCAAAACTTGCCTATTGAGCACTAAGGTGTATTGCTCAAATATGATCCGATAAAAGACTCCAACTATGTTTTCAAAACAACTTTCAATGTTTAGAAAATCTTTTAATAAAATGGTCTATGTGTCATTTGTGGATTATCCAAAATCCAATTATAAAGCCTAGTGAGCCAAAGTATAAAAACACCAAAGGTCTTAGGTATGTAGGTAATTACCTATCTTAAGATTTGAAGGTTCAATAGAGGTTTTTTTGAGATGGTTTTGAAGCTTGACTCCTTCCTTCTTTGAAGCTTTCAGATCTAAGCCAATAACTATGAACAATTTCCTAACACTAAGTATTTATGGGTTGAAATAACAAAAAAATGAAACTAGTATATTGAAAAACCTTAGTTAGGTCAGGTGAGTAAAATTGGAAGGTGTAAAGACAAAAGATTCATTTTGCAGAAGGAAAAAACTAGAGTAAAAATGGCAAGGTAGAGACTTTTGTTGGTCATGACTTTTCTAAAAGGCAGTCAATTGCATTGAGGGTCAGTCGACTGACTTTTCCTTCTCCACTGTCTTTGTTCATTACATGGTCTATAAATACCCTGAAATCCTCTGAGGGTGTGTCTCTTTGGGAAACCTCCTAATACCTTTACACCTACAAGGAAGCAAAGAAAAAGGAAAGAATGAAATGAGATAGACTATGTAGGGTTTGGCAATCCTGAGATTTCTATGCCGATTTTACTCACCATTGGGTGTGTTTTCTCTTAGGAGGTAGGATTTATTTTTGGATTCATTATCAATGATGTATTTCATATTTATTTCGGGATACTATGTCAAACCTATGTTCAATATATGTGAAATGTGCATACATTCATCTCATTATTGATTGGGTTAAATCAAGGTTCTACTAGTAAACATGGGTTCTTTGCATTTGTTATTACCCAACTAGTTTATTGTTTTTCTTTTGATATTGAAAACATAGGTTGGTTACTGAAATGCCATTAATGCTATGTAAAGTTTGGGTTTGTTATTCAGATTTTTCAACAATGAATTATGATTTATTGTTATTATTGGCTACATTAATAACTGGGATGCATAGCATTGATAATTTAGGGTTTATTGATGCTAAGGGCCTTGCGAGGCTGCACAAAATTCTCATAAAATCCTTGGGAGGATTAGTTAATGATATCTTGAGGCTGGTGGTGCCATAGATTCTAGGTATTAGTTGTCCCATGGGATAGTCCATGTGTGGAGTGATTATTGATTTGAGTTTAGTTGTTGATAAATATCGCATTCTAGAGTCTTCAAATTCATAATTATTGTACGGAAGCATTGTTATTTTTTTAATGTAGAAGGCATGCATAATCATTATTTTTGTTGCAAAATCTGATTTTTATTATATCTATATAGGTGTTGCTATGTTTTGATATCAAATGTCTATCTATGTATTATTTTGAAAACCTTGAAACCATTTGAGAAAAGTTATCTTCATGGGCTGGGCTGGTTTAGTTTACTCATACTTAACATTTTTTAGAGATGGATAGATGGTCGAGGAGGTGGCAGAGTGTTAGAAAATTACTTATTGTAACTGGCTAATTTTGTGAAGCCACGATGTAAATTTGAACTAGATCCATGCTCATGAAGCCACAAGGATAAAGAGCCAAACTTACAAGATTGAATAAGTTCAAGCTACAAGCCACATCATGTAGGCCTCCCAAGATCTTTCAACGCTTAAGAAAGGACCTTGGAGACCTTAAGCGACCTTTGGTATTTTTTCGTTGGTTCATTGGGTTTTAATTTAATGGATTTAGTAAGGTTCTATACATGGCTCATAAGACTTTTATTGAAGAGATTTTTTGAAAGTTCAAGTGTTTTGAAAAAATAGATTGAGTCATTGTAAACCCCATTCTTTTATCTTTATATTTGTATATAGGTTTATGTAGCAAATTATCATTTCTTTTGGAAATGTTAATATGGAAATTCGTAAAAATAGTAGCTAAAACTTAGTTTAGCTTGTAAATATATGAAATCGTTGTAATAGAACTTGTACCAACTAGATTTGATGAACAAAAGCATGTTGAATAAGCTTCGGTTGGATTTGGAAGGATTTGGAATGGGTGTGAAATGAAAAATAGAGGAAATAGGCAAATTTGAACAGGACCTACCGATAGGATCTACTGATAGTACGCTGTCCAATAGATCTGAACTACCGGTAGTCAACAGGTAGTAAGTGGCAAGTGGATCCAAACTACCAGTAGTCAATAGGTAGTAAAGGTCCAGTAGATCCGAACTACTAGTAGCTCAATAGGTAGTATGCTATCCCGTAGATCCGAACTACCGGTAGCACAATACGACCTACCGGTAGACCGTTAAAAAGTCAGGATTTTTATGTTTTAAAACCCCATTTTCACTCCATTTACACCCATTCTTTCACCTCATTCTCACCCCCACACCTCTTAGAACCCTAATAGAAAGATTTAGAGAGGAAGAGAGAAAGGAAAAATAAGAGTTTTAAGGGTGATTCAAGATCAAATCTTCTTGTCCTTCACACCAAAGCCAATGAGAAAGGTAGGGGGCTTTTTTCCATTCTTGTCCATTGATGCTAGGGCTAATATATATGTATTCTTTGACTCTAAATCTTATATGTTTGCTATGAAATCATCTTTCCTTGGTATTTTTGAAATTATTAGTGTGTTTTAAACAAATTTAGGGTTGAATACTTATAAAATCTCATTTTCTTGATATAAAACCCTAGTTTTTTGAAGAGTGATGGATTTTCTTCTTAAATTCTTCCTCTATTATTGATTTTGAAACTATATTGCTTTGTTTTGAGTAATAAAATGATGTTGTTGTGATCTCTTGTATTTTTTTAATTGATTTTAGAATTGTCACATGATAAGTTTGCGGATTTTTGAGATATGCTTGTAAATTAAGAAATTGAGTTTGGTATTGTATCTCTCATATGTGTGGGAGGACCATGGATGGCCTTTGACAAGATATTGTAGAGTGGGTAGACGTTATTCATACTTCGTGTGGGTTTGAAATTTTTCTATCACTCGTAGTAGGGTTAGTGCTTTAGTAAGACTAAACCGTTATTGCTAATGGGTATCGAGGTGGAGGGTTAGTATATTATTGCCTGGGTTGGATACGTCACTGCCATTGGTATGGTATACGCCCTTCCTAAAGGTTGGATATCTTTAAGAAGATTTGGGTGTGTGTGTGGGCTAGATGTTACTCAATGCGTTGATTCATGTGGATGCCTTACATCATGGTTGAGATACATGTATATATTGTTGTGAAATGTTCAAGTTATGAGTTATTCTTTATTCTACCAGAAATGGTTTCTATATAAATCTTGGGAAGTATGGGATTCTGAAAGAACTTGAGAGAAACGATTTATGGTGGAATGGATTATTAGTTATATATTGGTTTTAATTATGCATTAAATTATTGTTGTTGCTTAAAACCTGAGATCTTTTTAAATGTCCATGTTTTATTGCAAAATTCATATATGCTATTTGTGAAAGGTGACCAACTATTTTTATATGTTTTTCTAAACCTTGTTTGAGTTTGGGAGGAATGTTGCTACAGAGCTTAGTGCTCACCCCCTACAAACTATATTTTTCAGATTGTGGTCTAGAGTAAGAGCTCGGGGTTGAGGAGCCGACACATTGGGAAGCTCCACTAGACGGGCCGGTGGATCCTGAGGTGGATGTCTAGAGTTATACTCTCCTAGGAGCTAGACTAGAAAATTTCTTTTGAGATTATGTAAAGACTACTTTTTTTGTGATTCCGCTGCAAGTTTAAATGTGATTCTTTTGGGATATAAATATCATAGTCAATCACATTCTTTTTGGGATGTAATGGCCATGGTTGGCCTATTCTTTTGGAATAAAATGTAAATGTTATATTTGATGAATAAAATTTTTTAAATGACTAATTTGTTTAGTTGCTCTCATGATGTGAATGATTTATAGATTGTAATGCTGTCCAAGGTGGGTTTTGGGGCGTTACAAAGTTTTGGTATCAGAGTTTAGACTTTAGGTCTTACATGGGAGCTGTAGGTTATGGATTACCACTAGATGGTTAGGACTAAGTTAAACAAGATTGTTGGATGAAATTTTATCCAAACTTTATGCTTTAGACTAAAGTGATATTTAGGATGTGTTGTACATCAATGAAACTAAATTGTGCATTGATGTGTAGGATGGACGGTAGGCGTGGATGTGGACGAGGTCGTGGTGGCCAAGTAAACCCACCCTCACCACCACCTCCCGATGCCATGAACGACATCTATCAATGCTTAAGGGAGCTCACCCCTTTGGTATAAAACCAGAATGGAAACAACAACAACCATAATAATCACAATAGGGGAGCTCAGCTACTAGCCCAAGTACCGGGTAATGGGGATGAGAATCGGAGAATGGTCATTCTTCGGGAGCTTCTAAGACAACGTCCACCCACATTCCAAGGAAGCCCCAATCCCTTGGATGCAGATAGATGGATCCGTTGAGTGAAGAGAAAATTTTCTTGCTCTATCACAGGGCAGCATAACGATGGCCGAGTACGAGAGGAAGTTTGACGAGCTATCCCGTTATGCTACGGAGTTTATATCTACTGAGGCCAGTAAGGCCAAGCACTTTGAGCAGGGATTAAGGCCTATTATTCGGGAGAAGTTAGTGTCCCTCAAGATCAGGGAGTATGGGGATATGGTTGACCGAGTTGCACTTGTGAAAAGAGATATATAGGACAGCCAGCGACGACAGAGCTTCACGAAATGAGGTCCGATCTGGACGGGTGCTAGTAGTAGCGGATTACAGCGATCGACACCATACCGATGGCCAGACCAGGCAAGTGGACAGAGACTTCTGACAACCTGAGGAGATGGAGTTGCTCAGACTAGAACAAACATTGGCCCGCGTCAATGCTTTGCATGCGGAGAGTTTGGGCACTTCAAACATAGATGCCCCTCGTTGCTCCTAAGGACCAATCAAGCAACCGGGTAGGTACTAGCAAACAAGCCACCCCTACAAAGGCCAGCACAACAAAGACCGTTACAAGCTCAAGCCCTCGGAGGCGCCAATCAAGGGAGATTTTTTGCTTTGACTCAACCGGAGAAGCTAAAACATGCCTTAGTATTAACATGCCCACGGGAGAATGGTTGGATACAACAAGGGTGTGTAGAGGATGTGTGCTTCGCATTGGGGAGCAAGAGTTGGTTATCAATTTGGTTGCGTTAGATATGAAGGGGTACAACGTTATATTTGGGATGAACTTGTTGTCCGCTTTCCGCGCGGTAGTGGATTATTTTCGCAAGCGAATTTCCTTTCAATTACCGGGAGGAGTAGTTTTTACTTTCAAGAATGATCGCAATTCTTCTCATCCATTTCTACGACGGGAAATAGATTCTTGAAAGCTAAGGCATGGAGCAATTTGAGTTTCTTGGCCAGCTTAATGGGAGATAATCGGGACAAATCCTAACCGGACGTAATATTGGTGGTGTTGGACTTTCTGGATGTTTTTTTTCGATGAATTACCTGGGTTACCCCACAACGAGAGATTGAGTTCAAGATTGATCTCTATCCGAGAACCGAACTCATATCCATTGCTCCTTATCGGATGGCACCTTTGGAGTTGAAGGAGCTAAGGAAGCAATTAGACCATTTGTTGGCTATTGGGTTTATCCGTCTAAGTATTTCACCTTGGGGAGCCCTGGTCCTCTTCGTGAAGAAGCATGACGAGACACTTTGGTTATGTACGGATTATCGAAGGTTAAATCGAGTAACAGTGAAGAACACATATCCCTTGCCAAGGATTGACGATTTATTCGATCAGTTGAGGGGTTCCAAGTATTACTCCAAGATTGATCTTTGCACGGGGTGCCATCAACTGCAGATCAAGGAGGAGGATATTCCTAAGACAGCTTTCTGTACCCGATATGGTCATTTCGAATACACGGTGATGCCATTCGGACTGACTAATGCACCAGCAGCCTTCATGAATTTGATGCACAGGATATTTCGGTCATACCTCGATCAGTTTGTCATTGTTTTTATTGATGACATATTGATCTATTCACAGACCCGAGAAGAACATGCACGCCATCTCTTGATTGTGTTACAAACATTGAGAAAGCATAAGTTGTATGCCAAGATGAGCAAATGCGAGTTTTGGATGAGGGAAGTAAAATTCCTTGGCCATGTTGTGTCAGAACAAGGGGTAGCTGTTGACCCCGCAAAGATTGAAGCTGTGATGAAATGGGAACCACCTAAGAATGTGACCGAAGTACGTAGCTTCTTGGGTTTAGCAGGCTACTACCAGAGGTTTGTAGAAGGGTTCTCCAAGCTAGTGATGCCGATGACTCGCCTTACAAAGAAGGGAGAAAAGTTCTTGTGGACTCAAGCGTGTGAACTAGCCTTTCGCACCTTGAAGGAGAAGTTGACAACCGCTCCTGTCCTCATTATTCTGAGTAGTGGGGAAGGATACAATGTGTACACCAATGCTTCTCTACAAGGCTTGGGGTGTGTGCTAATGCAAGGAGGGAAGGTGGTTGCCTATGGCTCTAGGCAACTCAAGGTTCACGAGTATAATTATCCCACCCATGACTTAGAGCTTGCCACTGTAGTTGTTTCTCTTAAGTTGTGGAGATGTTACTTATATGGGGAAAAGTTTCAAGTATTTTCTGATCATAAGAGCCTCAAGTATGTGTTCACACAGAAAGACTTGAATCTTTGGCAAATAAGGTGGGTTGAGTATCTAGAAGATTATGATTTCACACTCAACTACCATCCGAGGAAGGCCAATGTAGTTGCCGATGCACTTAGCCGAAAGTCTTGGGGTGAACTCAATATTCTTGCAAGTAAATGGAAGATAAAGGATGCCCTTGGAGACTATGATCTATGGGTTGGAGAAGATAGATCTCGGCCATGCCTATTCAACCTTGTGACCCAACCTACCCTTCAACATAGGGTTGTGGAATTGCAATGCTTAGATCCTGAATTAGCGTTGATTCGAGCTAAATTGGAGAATGGAGAAACAATGGAGGGTTGGTCTTTGAGAAATGGAGAACTGAGATATGGGGAGAAGCTATGTGTTCCCGATGATTCGTCCCTAAAGGAGGAGATACTTGGAGAGTGTCATCGCTCTAAGTTTGCTATCCACCCCGATAGCACAAAAATGTATAGGGATATGAAGCGCTAATATTAGTGGAAGGGAATGAAGAAGGATATGGCAAGGTTCATAGCACGATGTGCGGTGTGCCAGTAGGTGAAGATCGAACATCAAAAGCTAGGAGGATTACTACAGTCTTTGCCTATCCCAGAGTGGAAGTGGGATCACATCACCATGGATTTCGTGTCGGGTTTACCACGGACGTTGCGCGGGCATAATGCAGTATGGGTTATAGTTGATAGACTCACCAAGTCCGCACATTTCTTGAGTATGAAGATCGTGGATACTCTAGAGACCTTGAGCAAGCTATATATCCGCGAGATCGTGAGATTGCATGGAGTTGCACTCTTTATCGTATCGGATCATGATTCCCGTTTTGTGGCACAATTTTGGCAAAGTCTATAATGAGCTATGGGGACAGAATTGCATTTTAGCACCGTTTTTCATCACTCAAACGGATGGCCAATCCGAGAGGGTGATACAGATTTTGGAGGATATGCTTCGTGCTTGCGTATTGGACTTCAAGGGAAGTTGGATTGACCATTTGTCGTTGATGGAATTTGCATACAACAACAGTTATCAGGCAAGTATTGGAATGGCTCCGTATAAAGCATTGTACGGAAGGCCATGTCGATCACCGACGTGTTGGTTAGAAGCGGGTGAGAGTAGCCTCTTTGAGCCATAAATTATTCGGAAAACTACAAAGAAGATTCAACTCATTCGGGAGAGACAACGCACGGCACAAAGTAGACAGAAAAGCTATGCAGATAGAAGACGAAGACCATTGGAGTTCCAAGAAGGGGATTATGTTTTCCTCAAGGTGTCACCCAAGAAGGGAGTGTTTAGATTCGGCAAGAAGGGAAAATTAGCACCAAGATACATCGGACCCTTTGAAGTGATCAAAGTTGTAGGCAAAATGGCGTATCAACTTTGGTTACCAGCTTAGCTATCAGAGGTACATGACGTGTTTCACGTGTCAATGTTGAGAAAGTGTCAATCGAATACAACGCATGTCGTGGATTTGGAAGATATTGAAGTTCAAGATGGAGTAACATATGAAGAACAACCGGTGAAGATCCTCGACACCAAGGAGAAAGTACTACGCAAAAAAGTCATCCAACTAGTGATGGTCTTGTGGCAACATCACAGAATGGAGGAAGCTACTTGGGAACCCAAGCTGGAAATGCAAGAGAAGTACCCTTATTTATTTGCTACTTGAGATAAGTTTCGAGGATGAAACTTTCTTTAAGGGGGGTGAATTGTAAACCCCACCCTTTTATCTTTATATTTGTATGTAGGTTTATGTAGCAAGTTATTATTTCTTTTGGAAATGTTAACATGGAAATTCGAGAAAATAGTAGTTAAAACTTAGTTTAGCTTGAAAATATATGAAATCGTTGTAATAGAACTTGTACCAACTAGATTTGATGTACAAAAGCATGTTGAATAAGATTGGGTTGGATTTGGAAGGGTTTGGAATGGATTTGAAATAAAAAATAGAGGACATAGGCAAATTTGGACAAGACCTACTGGTAGTACGCTGTCCAATAGATCCGAACTACCGGTTGTCAACAAGTAGTAAAGGTCCAGTAGATTCGAACTACCGGTAGGATCTACTGATAGTACGCTGTCCAATAGATTCGAACTATCGGTAGTCAACAGGTAGTAAGTGGCGAGTGGATCCAAACTACCGGTAGTCAACAGGTAGTAAAGGTCCAGTAGATCCGAACTACCAGTAGCTCAATAGGTAGTATGCTATCCCGTAGATCCGAACTACCGGTAGCACAATACGACCTACCGGTAGACCGTTAAAAAGTCAAGATTTTTATGTTTTAAAACCCCATTTTCACTCCATTTACACCCATTCTTTCACCTCATTCTCACCCCACACTTCTTAGAACCCTAATAGAAAGATTTAGAGAGGAAGAGAGAAAGGATAAGAGTTTTAAGGGTGATTCAAGGTCAAATCTTCTTGTCCTTCACACCAAAGCCAAGGAGAAAGGTAGGGGGTTTTCTTCCATTCTTGTCCATTGATGCTAGGGCTAATATATATGTATTCTTTGACTCTAAATCTTATATGTTTGCTATGAAATCATCTTTCCTTGGTCTTTTTGCAATTATTAGTGTGTTTTAAACAAAGTTAGGGTTGAATACCCATGAAATCTCATTTTCTTGATATAAAACCCTAGTTTTTTGAAGAGTGATGGATTTTTTTCTTAAATTCTTCCTTTATTATTGATTTTGAAACTATAGTGCTTTATGTTGAGTAATAAAATGATGTTATTGTGATCTCTTGTATTTTTCTTAATTGGTTTTAGAATTGTCACATGATAAATTTGGGAATTTTTGAGATATGCTTGTAAATTAAGAAATTGAGTTTGGTATTGTATATCTCATGAGTGTGGGAGGACCATGGGTGGCCTTTGACGAGATATCGTAGAGTGGGTAGGCATTATTCATACTCCGTGTGGGTTTGAACTTTTTTTACCACTCGTAGTGGGGTTAATGCTTTGGTAAGACTAAACTACTATTGGTCACAAGTATCGAGGCAGAGGGTTAGTATACTAATACCTGGGTTGGATACTTTACTGCCATTGGTATGATATACGCCCTTCCTAAAGGTTGGATATTTTTGAGAAGATTTGGATGTGTGTGTGTGGGCTAGATGTTATTCAATGCGTTGATTCATATGGATGCCGTCTTTATCATCAAGCAAACTCTGTTTTCTTTTGGATAATAGGTTCAGACTCATCTGGTTCATTTATAGGGTTTGACTTAGCTACTAGTTCAAGGATTTTGGTTTTGATGGTCTTGTCAATTACTTTACCATTTCTCAGTGTGGTAACTTCTTGGACTTGGTCCCGAGAAGATTTAGATGATGAAACATTAGCATAAGTTTGACCTTGTGGAGGTTTAGGTTGAGATGAAAATTTTTTTTCTCTGTTGTGCTTAAAGACTAGGTCAACTTAGCTATGTGACTTTTGATATCATAAATGTTCTGTGATGTTTGGGCCTTGAAGTCCTTGAATGTACTAGTAGATTGAGTATTGAAACTCATATGACTTTGAATGAACTGATTCATGGTATCTCCCAGACTTCTTTTGTGTGGTGACTAGTAAGGTGGATATAGTTACTAGGTCTGATGTTGTGGTGGAGGTAGACCTTGTTGCTGATTTACAGGCTATATGTTTCTCCAACCAAAGTTCGAGTGATTTCGCCACCCTGGATTATAGGTATCAAAATATGGATTGGAATATGGCTTTTTAAAGTTGGAAATTACATTAGACTGTTCCATCAAGACTTCCTTAAATGTTGGAATGATAGGACACTCCCCCATAGGATGTACTAATAAAGTACAAATTCCACACAACTAATCAGTAGGAAACACAATAGAAACGTCATTGACCTTTTTCGTCTCTAGAGCATCTACCTTTTGAGACATAGTAGTCATTCTGGCCCTCAGGTCGTCATCCTCTTTCAACACATATTTTCTTTCATGGGATGTGGATGGTCTGATTTCAACAATGTTTGGTGAGGCCTAGTCCCACATTTGAGAACTCTCAGAAATAGTGTCAAAAAACTCAAATGCCTCCTCAGGATTCTTTTCCATGAACTCTCCCAGAGCCATCAGTTCTCCGAACTAGCATAATGCAGAGGGAAGGACATCACAAAAGAAACCAACTAGGGTCCAATTTTTAAATGCATGATGTGGGCAAACTTGCAGAATATCCTTAAATCTCTCCCAACACTGGTAAAAACTTTCTTCCTCAGAAAAATTAATGATTTGGCATCTCAATGTATTGGTTCTGTGTATAGGAAAAAATTTCTTGAAAAAATCAGTTTGTAAGACCTGCCAACTTGGAATGGATTAAGCTTTCAAAAAATTTAGTCACTATTGAGTTTTATCCTTCAAAGAAAAAGACAAACTTCAACCGAGCCGTTTCAGAATTATCTTGCAATGCACCACATACTTCCTCAAAACCTTTCATATGCAGATTAGTGTTGTTCAGACTCAACACAATGAAATTGTAGTAAAAGTTGTATTGTCCCTGATTTGATGTTAAAATTTGGAGCATTTGTGAGAAAAAAAAAACATGAGAGGACACTAGTGTGTGTGGAACATAAATATTCTCTCAAAGGCCTCGCATTCTAAACCACTTATTGATCTCTTTGATTATTATCAGTCATACTTAATTCAAAAGATTTTGTGGATGCTTGTGACGATGATGATGAATTAGACTGATTTATAGATCCTACTAACTCAACAGACATAAATAAATGATAATAAGATAAATGAAACAATATATACATGTAACACAATTTGGCAACTTCCCTTTGTTTTCACAAACTATCATAACTCCTTCGCAACGGCGCCAAAAAATTTGACTTGATCTTTATCATACACACCCAAGTATAAGTGATCAAGTTGTAATATTTCTCAGTAAAGTCCAAGGTCGATTCCATATGGATTTATCTATTGGAAACTTGAACATAAAAAGAGTGAATGAAACCTAGAGAAAGATTGTGAAAGAGTGGTTTGTTGTGTGAGCTTAGTGCTTCAAAAATAGATTGCTAAAAAAGGAGGTTTACAACAAATGGAAAAAGGCACTATTTAGTTCGGGGATCGAGACATGCATGTCATTACTTGAGTTTATGATAATGCTATCATACTACAATTAACCCCCATGTTGATGGTAAGTCAATCACAATGTATTTGATATAAAACCATAACACAACAATTTCTACGTTTACCAGAAGGTATATGCATCATACCACAACCAATTACCCTAGCAAACCTAAAGTTATACAACCGTTCAAAAGTTCACTTTGATAATTGATCGGAAGGTTTATGATTTAATGAAAAACATAGCTCCAGATTATACATTGAATCAAAAGCATTGGATATAGCAAGACTTAACTCCTCTATAATCAATCTCCTTGACTTTTACATAAAATCCATCTTAGTAAATCCTTAAATCATACATGAAGTGCATAATGTAAAGAGGATAGAATGGAAATAACAATAAAACCTAGCTCAGTACTTGCATGAATCATGAGCATAACCTATGTTATACATTAGGAATACAAAGTACAAAACATTAAAGGAAAATACCATCCATTAATTAAGGGAGGTACATAACAATAAAGCATAAACTAAAAACGCACATATCATAACTCAAGCAATGTTACACACGTCCTTTCCCCTCACTAAAGAGCAAATAAAAAACTACCCACTCTTCATAGTCAAAAACAAATTAGAAAAGTGAGTGATCTTCATTCCTCCAAGCAAGATTGAAAACAATACAAAACAATAAAACATAAATAAAGTTCCTAACTCTTCCCCAAGGTTAGATTGAAACACCACCACCCTTCCTTTGCCAAGGCAAGCTAGGAAAAGTGAGAAAGGTTCAACCCTCCAAATAGGAGGAGGTCTTCAAGAAATGTAGAAGAGAGAATCGTCTAGGAAATCCTTTTATTGAAAACTAAAGAATGACTTGAAAAACTGGCGGGAAGGGTGTATTTGTAGAAAAGCATTGGGCGAAAGTCTCCTTTTTTGCCCAATAGGGTGCAATTGCTGACAAAACAAACTAATGGGAGAGAAGTTGTAAAGTTGCTTTAACTACCGCCCAAGCACTAGCTTCCACCATCCGGATGGTGCTCTTCCACTGGAATTCGGTTTTTTGTCTCCTTGGGTTTTGTGCTGATGTAAGGTCCCACCATTGGAATGGTTCAAGGTCGCCCGAACTCTAGCAGTATAGCTCCACTTTTCCCTTTTTGCTCCTTAACCCCTTAGCTTTCCAATTTTTCTTTTTAGACCCTGTACACATTAGTACAAATATCATTTAACTTTTAGTCTATTAATCATTTACTAAACGCAATTAACCCTAAACCTTCATAAATAATACAACATTTTAGGATTAATCACCGCCCTCCATTGCTCGAGCGGTCTGGCGGTCGTAGATTGATCTACCACTTGGAGGTCTAGAATGATCTTTTACTCTAGCAACCACTGCCCTATGACGACCCTCCCACTGCTCGAGCAATCGACGCGAATCTATGTTTTCTTAGTCCCTAAGACAAACCTTATTTTGTGTCATAAATATATGGGGCTATGTCTTAAACCTAGGGTAAGCCTCTATGAGCTAGAATGGACCAAAAATCCCTTTGGAGTGCTTTAAGAATAACCGTAGATCCCTAAGACCAAATTCCAACCATCTTGATTCTTCCATTCAACCTTACACATTGAAGAAGAAGATCTTGCTTGGTGTCAACCAAAACCCACTTGGAGAAGTGTTCATATCGAGGCCTTGGGTATGAACCCTTAAAGATTGTTCGAGGCCTAAAGAAACCATAGGGCGGGGAGTTCAAGTGAAGCTAGCCATAACGTCGAAAGAGAACCTTTGGTGGAGAGATCTATGAAGGAAAATAACATCTAGTCATGTGGAATGGCTGAAGTATAAGACTCGAGTACTTGTAGATTAACTTTGGATTTGGTGGATTAAGCTATGGTGAACCGAGAAGGTTCCTCGTGATTTTTTCCATGAAGGGTTTTCACGTCAACAAATTGCATTTGTTCCTTATTGCTTTAATTTGCTTGTACACTTGCAATGTTCCACACACGTGCACCATGTGTTTGATGAATTAATTGTTTATCTCCTCAAGTTATTAATAGTGGTTTTGGTTATGGTGGCTTTGGTTGGGATTAAAAGAAGATTGTGGATTGGTTGATGTTGATTGCATATTCATTCATTCACACTCTTATTGGGTTGTTCATGTTAAAAGGGAGGGTAGAAAAACCTTGGGATAGGTGAATTGAAGTGTTTTGGGTTTAAAATGTACACTTGGAGAGTTCGGGTAGGAAGAAATTTGATACTACCTCAATGAGTAGACCATTATATTTTACTTTGATGTCTAATTGACCTGATTCTTTTGGCATTAGAAATAAGACTTCAAGAGCAATAAAAGTGTAGTTCACAAAAATTTCATGAATCAACTTTTATATAGGTCAAAATTGGGTTAGACAATTGAGATAGGGTACATAAACTAGGAGTTTGATCTTAAAAACCTGATCAGTTTTGTGCTGCCTGAATAGATTTTTGGCTCTTTAAATACCACAGGGGCACGTTTTGAGGGTTCTTTACCTGTTTTTAACCCTATGAAGCTGAGGGGAGTTTGGAGAGGAAAAAAAAAGGAGGAAAACGGGCTAGATCTTGAAGGGATTCATGTATGGTAATCGCACAAAACATGTTAGGATCTACTATATGTGGATTAAGGTAGGGATTCTTCCCCTTTCCTATTCATTGAGGCTATATGAATATGTATCTTTTTTATTCCGATTCTAATATATATGATATATCTACAATGTTTTTGCATTCTTTTCAAGTAAATGATGTGTTTTATTGGAAAAATATACATTTTACATTTGATTGCACGATTTTGATCCAAAAAACTTAGATCTTTAATACTATCAAATTGAGAATTTTTTTGGAGATCTCTTGCATATTTTACTTGAGGTATTCGTCTATTTTGAGAATTGTGGAACTATCAACTTTGGTATACGTGAATTTTAGTAAAAATTATATATATTATCTCTTGTATGGGCGGGTGTGATGAATGTCGATTACATTCAAACGTGTATCGCAGAGTACTTAGATAGGTTTCTTACCTCGAGGGGTTTGAAAGTTCCTTATCACTTGCAATGAAGTTGCTTGGTTCCTTGCAAGGTTTCAAAAATTTACACTATTTGCTCACGGTGATTGAGGCTAGGGATTAGTATACTAGTCCTTGGAAGATATTGTTAAATACTGATGTGTCGGTATACACACTTGTTAAAGTATTGTGGTCCTGTGGGGATTGATTGCATGATTTGTGTGTGTGTGTGTGGATCAGATACGGTCGTTGTGTGAATCCTAGTTAATCAACCTACGTATATGAGATATACTTGTTATGATCTTTTATTTTGAGAATTTGTTCTATTCTTTTATAGATTTTTCCACTTATACATCGAAACTTGAGATGATTATTAATTGTCACTTCTTTTATTTCAAAAGTTATATACGTTATTTTGAAAATTGAGACAGACCTATTTTTATACATTTTGCAAACATTGTTTAGATTTGAGAAAGTTTTTCTACTCAGCTAGTTGTGTTCACCCCTTCCTCTTAACATTTTTTTTTTCTTCAAATTTTAGTATCGATAAAGATACGACTCTAGGTGAGTATGTAGACTTGTACATTGAGGCAGATCAAGAGGACGATTCAACTTTGGAGGCGTAAAGAGTTGTTTATTGGTTTTTAGTTTATTAAAAAAAAAATTATTGGCTTTTAGTTTATTAGCTTGATAATTGGAACAATGTTTATGATTGCTCTCTAGTTTATTAGAGATAATGATTTTGTTTAACATTTTTGTTGTTAATTAAAGTTTGGGATGTAACCTTTGAAAGTTGAATTATGTTTATTTTGGGATTTTTGTATAGTTTGATGATGTTGGTGATTAATATTTATATTTTTAATGATATCTTAGTTATGCTTTCATGATTTTGATGGTTAATAGTAAATTCACACCTCTAGCAGATCATACTGATTAATTGGAGCTCTCCAATATTTAACTTTCACGGGACATAACCTTTTCTATTAACCATGTTGTCAGTACATGCATAATTCCACAAACATTACAACTTGCAATTGTCAAATGGATTCTTCGAAATGTAAAAGCTACCTTCTCTCTTGGTTTACACAACACTAAAGGCAACTTGAATGTTATTGCTTACATGGACGCGGAACTGGGCAGGGGACCCTAATGACCGCATATGAACAACTGGTCTTCTCCATTTTTCTGGGCTCCAATCCTATTCACGGGGCAACCGAAAAGCAAGCCACAGTTGCACCCTCTTCAACTGAAGCGGAGTATTGCGCTTTGGCCATTACCACAACAAAACTTTCATGGATTCGAATGATACTCTGTGACTTGCCAGTGAAGATCAACTTGCGGATCCTTTCACCAATGGTCCCTCTTCAACAAAATTCGGGCATTTTAAAACAAAACTGTTGGTTTCCTCTCCTACCATCAGTTTGCAGGGATCTATTAATCACTGATGCACTGATGGTATCAACAGTAACAATCATCAACACATAAATGCACTGATGCTGGACCAAAGCTACAAAGCAGTATGAATTCAGAAGGTAGTTAGGAAAGTTGTTACAGTTGTTACGAGATAAATAGTGATCACTACTCTGTAAACAGTTGAGAGAGAAGTTGTTTCCAGTTTCTTCACACCCAACACGAATACCATAAACCTGGAAATATGGAAATAGCTCTACAAAGAGCAAGAACCAAAAAAAATCTTTTCTTTTTGGTAAATTGTACCAACACTGAAGGAGTTCTGATAAACAACAAAAAACAAGTATAAAAATTCGAGAATCGATTAGGGGATCCTTGGAGTTTTGCATATTATAACAGAGACATCCCTTTCTTTTTGACGTCATCTGAATTTGTATTTTACGAATTTGGCTTGCTGCATGAGCATAATGGATAGATGACACACGATTGCATCCCAACTCATAGAGAGGGGACTAAAGCTGCTCCTTCTTTCCCCACCTTCAAGAATGTTTTGTACTGCATTGCTTGTTCCATTCTCACCCTCTGCTGGGATTCATACAGAATTAACCAGGCTTATCCTCTTCCTCTTGTCGTTGTCTTCGGACCACCATTTTATCTGGTATACTGCAATGTCTAAAAACTCAAACCTGTCGTAGTCTCTCTAACTTTGATTGTTTCAAGATTATGGGTAATACTACATGGACTTAAAAAATAGTTTTAAAAATTAAATTTAATAATCTTAGTTATCGATTTCACTGTGAGTCGCAATATTTATTGGGACCTATTACCTATTCAATGATTGAGATTATTAAATCTACTTTTTAAGTCTATCTAATATTACTCCAAGATTATTGTGTACATTTCTAATCAATGTTAAACTACGAAACCATTTTATATATTATTTTCTAGAAAATTGATCTTTATTTCTCGTAAAGAGCTCAATCATGGAGCTCCTACTTTTCCCAGATAAATAAGAATGTAGATGGCATATATATTTAGGTGTTTTTTTTTCTCTGTGTCATTATTTCATATAAAGTTATATACTTATAACAGGACCGGCTCGAGTGAAATTGAGGCCCAAAAGGAAATTTTAAATAAGTAGGATATATGTACCATCCCTACATTCTATTTAAAAAATCATTCTTTTGTTTTTTATGATAAAAAAATTGCTTATTAAATTTATATATTCAAGTGACCAAATAATGAGAGAAATAGTGAGTACAAGATATGTGTTTTCTCTCGATGTTGAATGTGAGTATACGGTAGAAGATAAACTTTTACTCTATATTCTTTAAATAGACAGATGTTAAGCGACCAACGAAATGACTAAACTATTTATGGTTTATAATAAAGCTGAAAAGTCTTACAGAAATGATTATTAGTAGATTTTAGCATGCAAAAGTGAAATGTATTACTGAAAAATGTGATCAAGAGGATTATACAAAATAATATATAGATTAAAAAGTACTTTGTATATCATGAAAAAAGAACAATGTTTATTGTGGATAAATGAAAATAAAAGACTTGAGAAAAAAAGGAGTATGACTAGCTAAAAAATTATGGGGCCCTCAGGAATTGCTTCATAGTTGAGCTGGGCCTGACGTATAAATATCTATGCTTACTACTAATAAAATTATTTTTAATTTACTATTTTACTCTTATAAAAAATTATAAAGGCTGACACGTCCTATTTAAATACTTAAATTATCATTATATCTCTATGTATTTAAATAACAAATTAATCTTGAACAAATCATGTAAATTTCTTTATCTTCATAAAACTTTTAAATTGTCATATTATTCTTAACATGATTAGTTTGTTAATACAAAGAAAAAAAGAACACAAAAAGAAAAATTTATAACTTTTACTATTTTGTAGCTTGAATAAACAACACAGAAAATAAGTCTATTGAATGTTTATAGTTATGAAAAAAATAAAAATAATTTAAGTATGATAAATATAAGATAATATCTAAATTTGCTACATTATTACATTTTTTTATATGTTTTATTAAATGTTTCAACAAAAAAATGTTGCAGTGCATAGTTAGTAGGTATACATATTGGGAAATAATTTTAACTATTTTTTTTTTTTAAATGATTTCAATTTAAACTTTAAAAGCACACAATCACCTACAAGACGACAAATAATACACATCGGGTGAACTGAAATTTAAACACCCAATCTCGAGATATTAACCCACCTAATATCCAACTATCCAGATGGATTCCGTCAGTTACGATTTTACATCATTTAACTAATTCACAAATTAAGTCCTGCAATAGAGAATCCGTTGAAGGATATCATTAGGGTATGTCATATATCTTCCTTTTGCCAGGTTTGCCTCCACATAGCAAAAATGCATTCCCTTTGGATGCACAGTCACCAATGATCTGATCTGATCCCCACACTAAACCAAATATTCCGAAACAAATTAGTCCATGAACCTCAAGCCCCACCATTAGCTAAACCATGCATGTTCCTTGTCTCCAACACATTTGTTCTTTCCCTAAATCACAAAATTATTGTAATACCGGCCGTAATTGCTGGAATGTGATCCACTTATTGATAATAAGTCATGTACGATGAATTTAAGTAGGACCAATTATATATAAGTGAATTTCACAAGTAGGGCAGAGAGTCATGTCATTTTGAGTTTACATCTTGTCAAAATTGGTTAAATCTATTTATTCCTGTATAATCAGGTGCAGTGTTATATATAAATCGTGTTTAGTAAATTCTTATTTTAGTTAATCGGGTTCAAGTCAGCCGATTAAATAAGAAAATTAGAAATGTATTCGTAGTCATGTGCGAGCAAGATTGGTAACATTCGAACAATCAGTCTGAACATTAAAAGCAGAACAGCCCATTCAATTTTCAAGTTTTAAGAGGAGGAACATGGGGATGGATCATCAACATTGATTGTACTTGTCCGCAGTATATAAGTATGATTGAATGGCAACCTTTGAAAAATGAAAATAGGNGTTTTAAGAGGAGGAACATGGGGATGGATCATCAACATTGATTGTACTTGTCCGCATTATATAAGTATGATTGAATGGCAATCTTTGAAAAATGAAAATAGGATGCAGGGCATTTCAATAATTGGGGTCCTTGACGGCGTGATTGGTTGTACCAGCGAGGCCACGTGAGAAGTCGTGAAGTTCAAGTGAGAAAGGAACGTTTGTTACAGATCACCATCCCGGCTGTGAGGGGGGTCCCAATTATGATATGAATGTGGTGGTTGCCAGCTGTCGATCTTTTACTGTTCTACCCCTAAGATTCTCCACCTATTTATGTACTCATCATTGTTTAACATTTCCCCCTTCAAAGGGTTTAGCGTCATGTATATGAGCTTTATTTACATAAGTTCTAAGAAAAACTTCAAAAAGAAATACAATACAACCCTTTAAAAACGAAAGGAATTAATTTCACCCATCAATCAATCAAGCATTCCAAAACCAACCAAGCTGTTATTATCATTTAGAAGGACGGTTATGGCCTTGAATCTTCCAACATTAGAGTAACACCCTTACCTTTTTTTTATATTTAAATTTAAATTTAGGTAAAAAAAATTTAAAATATTTCTATAATACTAGACTCATTCTCATATCAAATGAAGAAAAACTCTTTTTTAAATTCAAATCAAAGAAAATTCAAAATTCGACCAAAATCTTTAATAGTGAAATTTTATCATTCCTTAAAGGTCCAATGATTATGTTTTAGTTTTACTCTCTTTTAAATTTGAATTTATCCTCATTTAAATTTAAATTTTTCTTTTTTTAAATTTGAATTTCTCCATTAAAGAGGTTTATACCTAATCAAATTTTTATCATTTTTTTTATTCAAATTTAGGTAAGTGTATAAATTTTCATTGAAGATGGTCTTATATAATCTAACATAGAAGGGTAATATAAGTAAATCGGCATTGGAGTGTGGGTTAGTTACGAATGAATAAGTGGCCATTGACATAATAAGGAACAAAATATGTTGCTGACACGCTTTAGACTTTCCAGAGCCCCATAATTGCCTTCATTTGGAAGCGCAGTTGGCTACAAAACAGTTGCCTTCCAATTGAGGTCCACTTTATTTTTGGGAGACGAGAGAGAGAGAGAGAGAGAGAGAGAGAGAGATTTTCAAGTAAGTGATAGAGATTCGATCCTCTTCATGTTTCAATAGCATATGTTTTTTAACAGATTATTTTGTAACTTGTTTCCTTCTTCCTCTGAATTCGAAGCTAACAAAATTTTATGCCCATATGGTTATCTTTTTCTGTTTTCCTACAAAGATCTATTTGTACTATGCGTATCTGTTGTTGGTTTTAATGTTAGCATGTAATCGTGTTTGCTTGGTTGCTTTTAGGTACCACTTGACTTCTAAGTTGGTGAACTGAGAAAAGAAAGAGATGGGTTACTGGCAATCAAAGGTTCTTCCAAAGATCAAGAAGGTTTTTGAGAAGAACGGTGCCAAGAAGGCTGCTGCTACTGAAGCTTGCAAGTCCTTCGATGACGCTAAGGTTAAACTTTGGTGTTTTTTTTTTTTTTTTTGCTTTAATACCCTTGAAACTTAGAACTAACTAACCTCATCTGTTTTCTTATTACATCCAGGAGGAGTACAGTAAGGTGTTTGAAGAGAAAAAGACTGAACTCCAACCAAAAGTTGTTGAAATCTATGAGGCTTCATCAACTGTTGTCAAGGTCAGGTTTCCTTCTGTATGAAATCCATATTAAACCCATTTAAACTATAAAGAAAAACAAAAACAGCATCATCAAAAGAAGATGCAGACTACATATAGACACCGGTTAAACTACCTTAAGTTATAACTAAATCTGATGAGATTCTTACAAAATAAGGCTATTTAGGATTGATCCTATCCATTCCAGTAGTTTTTTGTCCTAACGTGACCTCTTTCAGTATTAGCTTCAGTGGTAAATTTTTTTAATAGTAGTAACTTATCCAAATGAATTGAAAGTTGCGGTTCTATTTCATATTCTATCTAAACACAAACAATCATTTTTTTTTTCACAGCGGAAAAAAAACGATCAATTCAAAGCAAAGAAGATGAGTAACACGAGTTTTTTTTCTTTTGTAATTAAAACAGACCTTGGTGAAGGAACCCAACGACGCCGGACTGAAGAAGAACTCGGCTGCAGTTCAGAAGTTCCTTGATGAGCTCGTGAAAATCGGTAGGGTTCTAATTCTATATCATTTAGCATTATAATTTTTTTCCCTTGAAGCTATAAGGTTTTATAGTACTAAATTATATCCATCTCCTTTATTTGCCTGCTTGTAAGATTTTCCGGGATCATTACCAGTTTCCAAAGCAATTGCAAAGTTCGGAGCACCTTTGGTTCCAGGGCCAATTTTCTTTGTTTTTGAGAAGGTCTCAACATTTATAGTTACAGAAGAGAAAAAAGAAGAGGAGGCTCCAGCAGAAACAAGTAGCAAAGTGAAGGAGTTAGTGGTTGAAGAAGAGAAGAAAGAAGAGGTAGTGGCTGAGGCTGCAGAGAAAACAGAGCCACCAGCGGAGGCTGCCCCAGCCTCCACAGAACCACCCAAGGAGGAAGAAGCACCGCCAGCAGAGACAATCAAACCTTGAAAATAGAGACGGGGTTTCATGATCAAGTGTGTCTTTTGTACAAGTTTACATATGAAAGGAAAAACAAATTGCTTATTCTTTATTCTCTGTATTCATCTATCCTTTCTTCTCTTGTAATTTTCTGAACTCTGTTTTGCTTGGCTTTTCAAAGTTTACATGTTTGTTATGTCTATCATTAATTATGTACATTTGTAATTTTTACAGTAATGGGACGAGGGTGAGTGTGAGAGTCGTCATCTGTCAATATTTCTCTATCATGAAGAAGAAAAATTCTGTAAGCTGTTATGTGGTTAATCCTGCAGTCTCTCTCTCTCTCTCTCTCTCAAACATAGACACATGCACACATATAGACATGCACAAACATACGCAGATAATATTGGCGGCTATAGGCAAGCAATCTCATTGTTTTTCTTGTCCTTACATTAATCGAGAGATGATGTTCATGTTTTCCCTCAAAGAACTGTTGGATCAGCTGATGCATGTAATTTACAGGCTGATGAGTCCGGATTTTACTGGGCCAAGCCCAATTTAAATGAATCGAGAAAGTCAAAAGAAGTGTCCAATGTCAACCCATTGAGGAAGACACCAAGAGGATAGCACCAAAAGTCAACGACCAAAGCAAGAGGAGGACGAGGGAGCCCTTGGGCGCCGCCCATGGCACCCCCTTGGGTGCCCCTCCTCTTGTTTCTCTTCACCTTGGTACTCCAATTCGAGTTCAATCCAAACCTACTCAAGACAAAGTCCAAGTCTAAGACAAGGGTCAACCTCAATCCAATTAATGTTCTCATCTGGATGAATAGGAGCACGAGAGAAGATAATATGAAGATTGACATAGAAGATCTCCTACCATAGCAATACTTGTCAAAGCAATATAATTCTTTTTCCTCATGTCACCGCCTATACTACTTTACCCTAGCTATATAATGTAAATCCTCTCAACATTGAGGACAAGGCTTCCAAAACCTCTACAACCACTCTTATACACATTGCTCTCTCTTATTCTCTCTCAAAGTACTGTAACTCTCCGGAGTACCATCACTCATCAATAAAAAACACTGGTCACCGCTGTTATTTCCAAAAATGGAGTAGATCATGCAAGACCAAACCACTATAAATCTCTGAGTTCTTATTTACTACTTTTGTCATTGATTGCTTATTGCTCATTGATTGCACCTATTTACCTTCTTGACTGTTGATTTTACACAAGACAATTTTGTGCATCATCACAGGCTGTATAAACGTTATAGGAACTTGTAAAAAGCTTTTGGTTGTTCAACAAGTTTCTGTAATTTTAAGACAACATACATTGACAAAAAAAGATGAGAAAAAAAAAGAGGAATGAAAAAGAGATCACATGATCTAATGCTGCCATAGGGGGCAATTTTTGAAATCTTAAACGACTAAAAATGAGACTAATGTTTTGTTTGGTACGATAAAAAAATAGAAGGATGGAAAGTCAAAAGAATAGATAAAATATCATATTTGGTAAGGAAAGAAAATAGAATTATGAAAAAATGGATGAATTAAATTTCCTTTCAATTTACCAAAATCAATCCTCCAAAATTGGGAGGAAAAATGAATGAAAAGTTAATTATATGTGTTGAAATGTATGTTATATCATTTTTATTAACTAGTTATTACCTGTGTTTGAAGGCACAAAGTAATAAAAAATGGTAAACAATAAACATATTTGTATTTATATCCAAAATCAAATCACAAAGATAAAGTAATTTAAGTGTCGATTTTTAGTGTGGGTGAGTGGTGGTGGGCGGCAGTAGTGGTGATAGGAGATGGTGATGATTGTGGTGGGTGACAATGACCGTGGTGGCGGCGACGGCGACGATGGTGATGGTGATGATGGTGGTGCCGATGGCAGTGGCGGCGGCGGTGGTGGTGATGGTGGCGACGACGCCGATTGTGGTGGTGGCCACGATGATGTCGATGGTGGTATCGATGACGGTGGCGGTGGCAACAACGATGGTGGGTGGGGGTGGTGTTGGTGGCGGGTGGCGGTGTTGGTGGCAGCGGTGGTGGTGGTAGGGGTGGTGGTGGAGGCGACGATGAAGGTGGTGGCGGTGGCGGCGGTGGTAGCGGTAGCAGTAGATGAAGTGGCAGGGCGACGGTGGTGGTAGTAAAGGTAGTATTGGCAGCGGTGGTGGTGGCAAAGGTAGTAGTGGTGGCGACGGTGGTGGTGGTAGCGGCGGTGGTGGGGTGGTAGTAGAGGTAGTGGTGGGACAGTTTCAAACAGTATAATTTTTTTTAAAGTATTTATAAAAAATAATTTCTAAAATTATTTTTAAAAAATCACTTCAAATGCACCCCTTAGGGATCTATTTTTCCTATTAAAGTTAAGGAGTTAATATTAACCGTTAGATTAATTTTAAAATAAAATTTAAAACGATCTCAATCGTAAATAGCAAAAATTATTTTGTTTATCTTTTGAGATTTGAATTGTAAGTTATTTTATTATATAGATTACAAATTATGTATACATTGATTTATATATAGATATAATGCTAAAATATGTATTTATATTTTTTTAATGAACATTTAAAATTTAAAATTCAAAAAAAATTCCAAAAAACTTTCTCTATCTTATCAAACACAAAAAAAAAAAAATGTTCATTTATATTTTTCATCCTTCTTATCAAACACAAATGAGTGAATTAATTACTCTTTACTTGAATGATGAAAAGTTTCATACCTTTCATGCTTCTTCCGTTACCAAATGGACCATAAAAAGCACAACTGTTATAGTGTCACATTAGTTCATCATTTTTTCATATTTTTTGATTAATTTACCCTCATCTATGACTCTAAACATCTGGAGTTAGCCCACTGAACAGAGGTTCGAGTGGTATACTCTTGACTGTCCTTCAGGTGCTTTATCTTCCGTTCCCCTATGCACGAAATATACAGTTCGGTTGTAATTAATTTTAATATTAATTTATTTTTGTTCGCATAAAGATATAATATAATGTTGATAATTTGACATACCTAACCAAAAAAATTTATTATAATTTCGACATGTCACATGTAAATTTTATGAAGTCCAAAAGAAACATATAAGTTTTATGAGATAGGGTCAACATATTAATTCGATTCATCTCATGTGTGACGGGAAAATTAAAAAAAAAAAAAAAAAAGGAGTGCAAAAATAGGCCTAGGAGTGTTTGTACCCACCACAGCAGTCATGTAGCTGCGGAATTAGTGGCTGCTGCCCCCTGAATTGATTCTATTGTATCTGATCTGATTAAATACATTGACAACAGTACTCCAGTAGAACCTTCCAGTAGACATAAAGGTCGGGAGTTTGAAAATTTTACTTGTACGGCTGATTTGACCCTGTGCTGGTAGGATAGTACTTTGGAATTAACTTTTCCACCACACGAATGAAAGTTAAGATTGGTCCTCCAATGATATGCATTTCCATAATCCTTCATTTTTTTTTTCATCTAAAGCACTTTCGTTCATGTGGTAGAAACTTGAGGAAAATCATGTTATGTTTCTTCCTTTTTCATTTGCTTTTCCCTCCTACTCACCTGATGTATGACTACAAATTACGAATCTAATGTCTTTAAAGATGAAATCCAACATTAAAAAGAAATGTTGCTAATTAGACTTGATTGAATCTAATGTTTTTGGATTTTTAATGAATTATAGTAAAATAATGTTATTTGAACTGAATTTTAATATTTTATTTAAANATTGAATCTAATGTTTTTGGATTTTTAATGAATTATAGTAAAATAATGTTATTTGAACTGAATTTTAATATTTTATTTAAACCAAATTTACTAACATAATACACTACTGCTATGAGCGTAATCGTGGACCTCATCCAATATTTCAGCATAGTACTAATCTAACCTAACAACCGCAATTAAAATCTAACTAACATTAGTCTCAAAAAGACGAAGAAAACAAAAACAGCGAATTGTATAAGGTCAGGGAAGACAAGGGACGTGATGCATATCCATTGTTCTTGCTCTGGTCATACAAGAGACGGTGGGGACATTGTAGGGGTAGCAACCAATTCAAACCAAACGCGTTTCCCCACACGCAACACTTGTAGTGATAAGCAGCCAAGAATTAATTTACACATTCTTTAGCTTACAGTATTAAAAAATAGTTGCACCATCCCCAAGTGAGGGAACTAATCATAATGCAATAAAATAGTCCTTCTAGAGGCAAAAAATTAGTGATACATCTACACGTGAATTTGTGATATGATTTCTGAAAAAGAAGTCTGAACAATCTCCTAATCTCTTGCCTGCNTAGAGGCAAAAAATTAGTGATACATCTACACGTGAATTTGTGATATGATTTCTGATAAAAAAGTCTGAACAATCTCCTAATCTCTTGCCCGCAAAACAAACAAACTGTTCAAGATCGAAATGATTCGATCGAATGCACTCCGATGCTTAAGTCAGTAATGAAACAGAAAGAATTGCACTAAGACCAACAGAGTTCAGCGTACCTTTCTTTTTGTGTGTTTTTACTTTTTATAGTTGGACATCCTCTTAGAATTTCCGTAATTCTTGATTTTAGGTGGCACACCTTCCTCTAATTCAGTGATTCGATTTGGAAATTTACTGATATTTCTCTATTTATTTTCTCATGATATCTTCAATTTCTCTGATTCGCTTATCTTGATTACCTAAGTTATAGACGAATTTTTATCCTTCTGTCTATTATCTAAAACAGCTCGACCATATCAAATGCCGAACACACTTGATTTTTATTGAACAGATTAACGAATTTGGTTTAGCACAAACCGATCTCTTCAATTGCTTTGCCGAACACTTTGATGAACTTGGCTTGGTACAAGTTGAGTTTAATCATTGCTTAGCTGAACTTACTGATGAGTTCGGTCATAGAGAGAACCAATCTTTTTCATTTATTACCGAACCTCTAATTAACTTAACTAGTTAAAAAAGCTTTGCTAGAGGATTCTTGATCACGTGCTTTGTTTTGTTAATGTTACGTGAGCACATTTAATGCTATGTCACGTATAATTATGAGGTTGAATCCCTTCAGTCCTAAAATCGTTACGAAAATGATACAAACTTATCTTTGTACAATANTTTAATGCTATGTCACGTATAATTATGAGGTTGAATCCCTTCAGTCCTAAAATCGTTACGAGAGTAATGAAAATGATACAAACTTATCTTTGTACAACAACATTGGCACAACTTTAGATATAAACTCAAATTTACAATCTCATACCCTAAACTTTTGCCAATGCATTAGACAACCATCCCTTATTAATTCGTTAACTAATATCGGCCCCCATATAAACAGGATAGATTATGTACACACCTAACTATTATTATTATTATTATTTGTACAACTACAAAGTGAATACTCTTATATTGGAACCTACAATTTTTNTAAACAGGATAGATTATGTACACACCTAACTATTATTATTATTATTATTTGTACAACTACAAAGTGAATACTCTTATATTGGAACCTACAATTTTTGGCCGGATCCAACTTTAACCACCATCATGTTACCGTGTAATTATCTTAAGCATCACTTTCATTTGTATTATTCTAGCTGACAGTGGCCAACAGTAAGCCAAGCCAGACCATTTAGTGAGGAAGGGAAGGAGGAAGATTTGTCAACAATTTAAATCCAGCCCAGTAGTCACCATCCTTTCAACTCATACATGTCACATTTATTGGCATCAAGCATCACACAAACATCAGACAACTTCAGATTCACTCATTCATTCACGCAGTACACAACAACCAGAAGGCTAGCTCGGCCAGTCTCTGTCTCAAAAAGCAAAAGAATTCTACATAAATTGATTTTGTGTTTGGTAATCTTTTCTGCAAGTAAATGTGTCTAAGAAAAAACTATTTCATCGAAAAAATTAATAATATATTTTAGTGCAAATCAATAATAAGACGTTTTTACTGAATCTACGTAAAATCATGGAAAATGATGAGCTTTTGACCCATATTTTTTTTTAAAAAATTTTTAACTAAGTGATGGTTTGAAAATAATTTCCAAACTCAGGGAGCTTTAAAAAGGTCAAATAAATTGACATGATTAGTTTAATGGCGAAAAATAGACTGACGTGATTAGTTTAAAGGCGTCAAATATTTAACATTTTTAAGTCAATTTGTGGCCCAGTTAACTCAAGAGACATCAGATCATTTGATGTCATTTAAATGGAGAATTCAAGAACGTCGAATGGTTTGACGCCATCTAAATGGACATCAAGGACAACACTCCACTTTTTTTTTTATCTCAAAAATATTCTTCCTTAAAAAGAAATTTATATTTTCTCTCATATCTATTTATATCTATATATAAGTTAAGAGTTTAACTAATATTAAATTTTCCCTCTTTCTTATCTATTCATATTTATATATAGGTTTGGTGTGTATATATATATATAATAACATTAAAAAAATAATAATAACATTCAAATACAAAAACACTAACCAATGCCTCCGCCTTGCTGATATGGCCACTATTTCCACAACCATATCTAGCTCCATCGAAACACCTCCACAGCCGGTAAAAATTAAACCCTATAATATTTAGTGGCCACTGATTGACATACAGAACTTTGAACACAGAACCAAATGTATTTTCTTTTCCAAGGACGACTCCTACCACTGACATAACTTAGNTCACAACCATATCTAGCTCCATCGAAACACCTCCACAGCCGGTAAAAATTAAACCCTATAATATTTAGTGGCCAGTGATTGACATACAGAACTTTGAACACACAGAACCAAATGTATTTTCTTTTCCAAGGACGACTCCTACCACTGACATAACTTAGCCAATATACACACCCATTGCATCTGTAATTGAATCCATTAATTGAACTGAAAGAAAAAGCATTGCAGGGTTCAAGAATGGGATGCAGTTTTCATTGCAAGAAATAGAAATATTCACACGTATGATGTAAAAGCAACAAAGTCCTATCTACTCAAATCATATATCTTTGCAAATGTCGAGAATTATAAAAGTAATCAATCCCTCCTGTTAGTCCAACTCCATTTGAAATTATAAAAGCCAAGACATCATTAACCACCCAGTGGGATTGTCATTGAAAAAGAACCAAAATTCAGCCAAAGTCTCAGGGGAATCCAAAAAGAAGTCAACGCTTTAGTATTATACCATTATACTGTGTTAATTGCAAAATATTGATGCTCCATTTCTGTCAGTGTTAATCGTTTTCAATGAAGCTGGTCATGACTACGTGCATCATCACTTTTCACTAAAATTTTAGGTCCTAATGTCCAAAGCACGTCAGGATTACAGACTTGACTACGGTAGAGACATGTACCCGGCGTTCGTTGCCTTCGTTGGATTTATAGAGTGGGCATGAAACCCTAGAGAAAACCCTCTAAATTTGCAGATCCACGTGACATTGATTGATCAGCCTTCGATTGGGCTTCGGTCGATGCTTTGAAAGATTCTGTTGGACAATAGAACAGAGCAAGGTGGCGTGAGGGCAAATGATTGAATTTAATACCTAGGGAATCTACAAATTCCCCGAAAATTCCTATTTGAGGTTTCCACTATTTGTTGAAAAACAACCAATCAATCAAGGAAAGGTAAAATAGAAATCAAATTAAAACAGAAGACAATAATATCTGGGTGAATAAATTTCTCTCTTACCTTTTAATACGTCAGCTACTATTGCCATTGTTATGTCTCCAGAACGTTAACTAAGAACACTGTGAAAGCAGAGATCCCACGAGATTAGCATGAACTGTTTTTTAAACAGTATAAATGTCACTTGCTGCCACTTGAGTATCAAAATGGCGCCAAAATTTAACAATGTGGAGACTCTCTTCTTCTGTTGATCTCTGCAAAACAATTCGAGAAACATAACTGATGGGACATTTTTCAGACACTTCAAAATAGCGACACGTGTATTCGGTGTCAAAGAAATACTCTCTACTGTGATCACGACACGTGCTCGNACATAACTGATGGGACATTTTTCAGACACTTCAAAATAGCGACACGTGTATTCGGTGTCAAAGAAATACTCTTTACTGTGATCACGACACATGCTCGTCAAATCATGATCTCTCTTCCCCCGAGGAGGGGACTATGCATAAGGATCTACGATGACAATAGTAGCTGACACGGGGGGCAACACGTATCCCTTGGTCGAAATTGGAGGGGTACATCGGCCTCTAACCGTACTAGCCCCCGGCACCGAGGTGTATCCACTACATCGGCGTTTTTGTTCCTGCAGGGTTATTGATAGACAGATCACCAACCTGGGCTAGGCTAGATTAGCCATCATGATCTAGTCTTACCTAGATGGTATCAGGACGCACAGAAAAATAGAAGACTCAACCAAAGGGAAGCTGGCACGTGGCGTATTGTGTCAGATCTGAGGCAAAATGACCGGAATACCCTTGCTGACACATGACTTGAGAAAGCAAGTATTTAATGCACCTTTCCCTTGATGAGACAACATTTAATGTGTGAAGACCTGAAAGTGAAAGACAACGAATGTTCCTGTGACCGAGCATTTAATATATCCCTACCGAGTGAAGGTCATTAAACGCTCAACAGATCGAGGGTGATGCATTGGTTGCTCAGGGTCCCGAGCAGTTAAGGAATGTGTCATTTCTCCTAAAAACCAGTGCGCATGTTACCCACCTCTAATGATCACCTACTGGCCATACTGACAGCAATCATGAGTTTTTAAGGTATAAATACTCCTCACAAAATGCATAATGAGATACACAATAAACCCTCTTTCAACCTTCATACAATGTTCTCTTCTTCCTCTCTCTCAAAGAATTGACTTGGTCGTCGGAGGGGATACGCCGAAAAATACTCCAGCACCCTTCTAACTTATTTTTCTTTGTTCCAGGAACCCCCTTCAGTTTTTCAGGATCACTCAGGCGACTCATACCAACGATTGATTATCCACCTTTGACCCCCACAACCTGTTCAACTAGCAAAATCAACCACCCAATTTCGGATACGTGTTCACCACGGGAGAGATATGTTCTCGTGTTTATATTGTGCCAGATCCTGCACACACAATTTGGCGCCGTGTGTGGGAAATGACTAGTTTTTCTAGTTTCTTCTCTAGAAAGAACAGTGACCATGGTGAATACTCGATGGAAAGGGAAAGGTCCCCAGCAAAGAAGTCTCGAGTTGCAAGCTCCACGTCATGATGGAGGGAGGGGTCACGCTGACGACAATAGAAATGTCTCTACTCAGTCAAGGGGGCTTACTCCTCAAACCAATATGGGGATCAGGTTAGGAGGATCCGCCCCCTTGGCTCGTCAACTGGCGGAGGTGATCGAAAAAAAGTTTGGGGATCGACTACGACAATTGGAAAAAGACAATGTGAAAGTCCTGAGCCGGCTCAACGAATTCGCCGCCTCCGACGAAGGATCGAGGGACTCGTTCCTTTCTCGTGGACTCTCCACCTGGGAAGCAAAAATTGAGGACCTGAGGAATCATTTAAATAACAAGGCTGAAGGCTCCAGGGCCCCGAAGTGCCCAAGAGCCAATGAGCACCCCCTCGACGATCATTCTAGGAAGGCAAGACCTTTAGCCTTGGACGACCGGCGAGGACTATCAAGGCGGAGGAAGGAGGACGAGTCCGAGGAGGATTCAACCCTTTCCACGCGATGCCCAAGAAAGGGGAGCCCTGTCAGTGAACTTGGAGACCTCATAAGACATCCCTTTGGGGTGGAAATTAATCTTAGAGCTAGGTTGGAATCTAGGAGAAAGGGCAGGGCTGTCCGGGATGATGCCGAAGATGAGACCATACAATCACCTTTTATCAGGGATGTCCGAGAGATGGAGGTATCAAAGAAGTTCGTCCTGCCAAGATTTAAAACTTACGATGGGCGATCAGATCTTGAAGCTCACCTTAGGCAATACAAGCAAATGATGTCCCTATATCATTCGGACCAGTAGCTCCTTTGTCGAGTGTTTTCCATGAGCTTGGGAGGTTCTGCGATGAAGTGGTTCGAGGCTCTCCCCCCCAACAACATTGGATCATGGAAGGAGTTGACGAGGTAATTTCTAGCCCGATTCATTATGGGGAGTAAACGGCCTAAAGACGTTGGATCATTACTAACGCTCAGGCAGAGGGAATCCAAAATTCTTTGCCAGTACGCCATTTGGTTCTAGGAAGAGGTTAATGAGGTAGAGGGATGTTCGGAAGTCATGACAATGGCATCCTTCAGGCTTGGCTTGACAAGGGACACAGACTTGTACCATTCCTGACTAAAAAGACTCCCTCGGATATGGGCGAGTTGATGGCCCGAATAAACAAATACTCTAGGTTCGAAGACGAAATAAGGAGTAGTAAAGGCAGAAACTCCCCACCTAAGAGAAAAGAAAGGGAGCGGGAGGACACTTCTTGAAAGGGGCTGGTACCCCCTTCGGGAGGGTCATTCAAAGGTGTTCACACTATGTTTAAAGAACCCATCTATAAGTTGTTCCATAAGATCAAACATGAATTGTTCTTCAAGTGGCCGCCCAGGATGCAGAGCGATCCTTCCACCTGTGATCAAAAGGTCATGTGTTCTTATCACTGGGATTTCGGTCATCGCATCGAAAATTATAGAGTATACAAATCTTTCTTGGAAAGGCTGGTCCAGGACGGTTACTTGAAAGAATACATCGAACCCAAGCCGGAAGAGAGACGCGGTCCTGCCTCAGCTGTGGAGCAAGACAATGTCATAGACGTGATCCATGTATGTCCACTAGATCGCCCGNCCAGGATGGTTACTTGAAAGAATACATCGAACCCAAGCCGGAAGAGAGACGCGGTCCTGCCTCAGCCGTGGAGCAAGACAATGTCATAGACGTGATCCATGTATGTCTACTAGATCGCCCGACGTCCAAGGAGCTTGAGTTCGACCTCAAGAGAGTAGCCTTTACGA
Organism: Ilex paraguariensis; assembly: GCA_963454935.2. NCBI lineage: Eukaryota > Viridiplantae > Streptophyta > Magnoliopsida > Aquifoliales > Aquifoliaceae > Ilex > Ilex paraguariensis. The sequence continues at coordinate 60,565 of CAUOFW020008614.1, forward strand.
GAAAGATTACCGAGAGTGATAGGGGGCCATCCAGCAAGAGGACTAGGATTGGCGAGCCAGGCATCACGTTCTCCGACGCAGACTTGGCAGGCGTGGTGACCCCCCATAACGACGCCCTAATCATAACCCTGAAGATAGGCAAGTTTGACGTCAAGANACATCACGTTCTCCGACGCAGACTTTGCAGGCGTGGTGACCCCCCATAACGACGCCCTAATCATAACCCTGAAGATAGACAAGTTTGACGTCAAGAGGGTGTTGGTGGACTTCGAGAGTTTCTCGGAAGTGATGTACTCAGACACCTTAAAGCGGATGGGCTTTGGCCTCAAGGACCTTACCAAGCTCAGGACGCCCCTCGTTGAATTTGACGTATCATCCGCTTTGCTCATTGGCAAAATCACATTGCTAGTTGTCATGGGTCCCTTCACCATCAATACAAAGTTTGTGGTGATTGATATGGACTCTCCCTACAATGTGATGGTGGGACGAGTATGGTTGCATGAGTTGGGAGTGGTGCACTCCACTTATCACCAAAAATTAAAATTTGCTACGCTATAAGGGATCATGGAAATCCGAGGGGACTAAGCATCCGTGAAGAACTGTTTCTACTCAGCTGTAAGAGCGGGGATTTTCACCCAAGAGAAGGGGCGCGCCCCGGAAGAGATACTGAAAAAATAGTAATCACAGTCTGGGCGTCCAGGAATGGATGACCCCCGGACTGACCTGACGGAACGATCGGTGGAGGACCTCCAAAAAGTGCCCTTGGTGGATGGTGAAGAAGAAAGATACTTCTTAATTGGAACCACGATGCCCACAGCCGAACAGGAGGAGATGATTGACTCCTTGAGGGAAAATGCAGACGTGTTTGCTTGGAGCGCAATTGAGATGAAGGGAGTGGACCCCGAAATAATCACGCACAAGCTACATGTTGACCCAACGCACAAGCCAGTAAAGCAGAAGCCACGACGCATGGCGCCGCACCACGCCCCTGCGGTTAACGAGAAAATCAATAAACTCCTGGAGGCCAATACCATCCGGGAGGTACAGTTCCCAGAGTGGCTGTATAACACGGTCTGTGCGAAGAAAAAAGGGGGGAAATATCGTGTCTACGTAGACTTCACTGATCTAAATAAGGCGTGTCCCAAGGACGACTACCCCCTACCAAAGGTGGACCAGTTAGTGGATACCACTACCAAATATCAACGTATGAACTTCTTGGATGCCCGAGCAGGATATCATCAGATCCCTCTCCATCCCCCGGATCAGGAAAAGACGACATTTATCACTCCAAGAGGGGTTTACTGCTACAAAGTAATGCCATTTGGCTGAAGAACGCTGGAGCAACATACCAGAGGTTGATGAATCGGATGTTCAAAAGACAGATCGACAACACCATGGAGGTCTACATTGATGATATATTGGTAAAGAGCAAATGAAGTTGTGACCACCTGGTGGATTTGACGGATACCTTCTCCACCCTCAAGGAGTATGGGTTGAAGCTGAACGCCGCGAAATGTGTTTTCAGAGTGGAGTCAGGTAAATTTCTTGGATATCTAGTAAGTCAACGAGGAGTCGAAGCTAACCCGGATCAGATTCAAGAGATCCTAGACGTCCGGAGCCCCTGAACAGTCCAAGAAGTCCAAAAGCTCACAGGGATGCTGGCAGCACTTAACCATTTCATCTTGTGCTCCTCAGAAAAATACNCGCTCCTCAGAAAAATGCAAACCCTTTTTTGGGGCCATTAAGGGAGCCGGAAAGGATACGTGGACCCAAGAATGTGAAGNTGCTCCTCAGAAAAATACAAATCCTTTTTTGGGGCCATTAAGGGAGCCGGAAAGGATACGTGGACCCAAGAATGTGAAGATGCCCTGGCGGGAATCTTGGAATACATCAGGGCTCTCCCGACCCTATCCGTCCCTGTCCAGGGGAAAACGCTCTTCTTGTATTTATCCGTATCAGAATTTGCCGTCAGCGGGGTACTCATTCGTGAGCATGAGCACTACCAGAAACCGGTTTATTACATAAGCAAGGCGCTGCTGGACGTGGAGACAAGGTACTTGCCTCTGGAGAAACTCGTTCTATCCCTGATCACAACTGCGAGAAAACTAAGGCATTATTTTCAAGAGCACCTAATTATTGTNACATGAGCACTACCAGAAGCCGGTTTATTACATAAGCAAGGCGCTGCTGGACGCGGAGACAAGGTACTTGCCTCTGGAGAAACTCGTTCTATCCCTGATCACAACTGCGAGAAAACTAAGGCATTATTTTCAAGAGCACCTAATTATTGTCCTTATCGATCAGNGCATGAGCACTACCAGAAACCGGTTTATTACATAAGCAAGGCGCTGCTGGACGTGGAGACAAGGTACTTGCCTCTGGAGAAACTCGTTCTATCCCTGATCACAACTGCGAGAAAACTAAGGCATTATTTTCAAGAGCACCTAATTATTGTCCTTATCGATCAGCCTTTAAAGGCCATTTTGAGAAAGGCAGACCTCTCTAGAAGGATTTTCAAGTGGGCAGTAGAGCTGGGAGAACACGACATTCATTTCAAACCTCGAACCGCTATAAAGGGTCAAGTATTGGCGGACTTTATAGCAGAGTTTTTCGGGGAACCTCCCATCCTGGAAAGGCCACCTCCCGGCGTAACATCCCCAAAAAATTGTAAGGGACCACCATGACTTTTATGTGTAGACGGTTCCTCCAACAGTAAAGGGTCCGGAAATCGGTATCTTGTTAGTTTCTCCAGATGGGATGGTCGCCGAGCAGGCCATTCGATTAGGATTCAAAGCATCCAATAATAAAGCCAAGTATGAGGCCCTCATATCAGGGCTTCGNCTTGTTAGTTTCTCCAGATGGGATGGTCGCCGAGCAGGCCATTCGATTAGGATTCAAAGCATCCAATAATAAAGCCAAGTATGAGGCCCTCATATCAGGGCTTCGATTAGCCGAGGCGAAAGGAGTTACAGACTTGGTCGTACAGTGCAATTCCATGTTGGTAGTCAACCAGGTTAACGGAGAGTTTGAGACAAGGGACCCTAGGATGAAGGCTTACCATCATGAGGCGACAACCATAATCCATAAGTTCAGAAAGATTGAGATCAAGTAAGTATCCCGAGACAAGAACGCGTATGCCGACGCCCTGACTTGCCTAGCCTTGGCATTGGATTCCTCTCTGCCTCGCAGGATCACCATAGAATACCTTCCCACCACCAGTATAGACCAAGCCCCCTAGGCGATGACTGTCCAGGAATCACACAAGCTGCCTAGCTGGATTGATCCTTTTCTCAGATTTCTGGTGACAGGAGACCTCCTGGAGTGTTCGAAGGAAGCCAGAAAGATAAAACTCAAAGCCTCGAGATTTTGGGTTTCCCCGGATCAAAAGCTATACTGAAGGTCATTATCAGGGCCTTACCTACTATGCGTCTAGGAAGATTTGGTGGAAGACCTCCTCTATGAGGTACACGAAGGAATATGCGGGGGGCACTCAGGGGGGCGATCCATGGCACACTGCATCATGTCTCAAGGATATTGGTGGCCGCAAATGCAAAGGGACGCGCACGCATATGTCAANCTCCTCTATGAGGTACACAAAGGAATATGCGGGGGGGCACTCTGGGGGGCGATCCATGACACACTGCATCATGTCTCAAGGATATTGGTGGCCGCAAATGCAAAGGGACGCGCACGCATATGTCAAAAAATGCGACCAATGCCAGAGGTTCTCCCTGGCAATCAAACAGCCTGCGGGAAACTTACACCCCTTAACTAGCCCTTGGTCATTCGCCTAGTGGGGGCTCGACTTGGTTGGACCCCTGCCTAAGGCTCCTGGAAACAAGAAGTTTCTCATTGTGACAATANGCCCAGTGGGGGCTCGACTTGGTTGGACCCCTGCCTAAGGCTCCTAGAAACAAGAAATTTCTCATTGTGACNAAATGCGACCAATGCCAGAGGTTCTCCCTGGCAATCAAACAGCCTGCGGGAAACTTACACCCCTTAACTAGCCCTTGGTCATTCGCCTAGTGGGGGCTCGACTTGGTTGGACCCCTGCCTAAGGCTCCTGGAAACAAGAAGTTTCTCATTGTGACAACAGATTACTTCACCAAGTGGGTTGAGGCGGAGCCATTGACTCACATCCGCGACATAGATGCTAAAAAGTTTGTATGGGGAAACATAGTCATCAGATTTGGGATTCCTCGAGCATTTGTATCAGATAATGGGACTCAGTTCACAGGCGAACATTTCAAATCCTTTTGCGAGCAACTCGGGATCTGTAATTTCTATTCCACCCCTGCCTATCCCAAGCTAATGGGCAGACAGAAGCCTCCAACAAAATAATTATCAATGGGATCAAGAAGAGATTAGAGAAAGCTAAGGGAAAGTGGGCGGATGAACTATTGAACATTTTATGGGCATATAGGACCACCCCTCGGGCCTCAACAGGGGAAACCCCTTACTCCTTGGCTTACGGGATAGAAGCAATCATACCTCTGGAAGTGGGGCTCTCAACCATAAGGACGCAAGCCTTCGACACAAGGGGCAACGACCATCAACTTGGCCTGGATTTGGACCTGGCAGAGGAAAGAAGGGAAATAGCCGCCTTGAGAATAGCCAAGTATCAGGAAAATTTTTTTCGAATTCACAACAAAAGAGTCAAGATTCAAGAGTTTTGAATCGGCGATTTGGTCCTCAGAAGGATAATGACCAGTACCCGTGATCTAGCAGAAGAGAAAATGAGATCTAACTGGGAAAGATCTTACAAAGTGGTATCTGTATGAGGCTCTGGATCATATAGATTAGAAGATATGAGAGGAAAACCTGTAATACGACCTTGGAATGTGATAAATCTAAAGAAGTACTATTTTTGAGTGTTATTTCCCTCAGTGCTTATCAACAGCTAAATTATAAGGGTAAGGCTCAGGGGGTAGAGTTCAAGGACTCCTGCCTCTGAATGAAAAACAGGAGCAAGCCTCTTGGAAGGGTAAGACCCTAGAGGCAGAATTCAAGGACTCATGCCTCCGAATGAAAAACAGGAGCAAGCCTCCTGGAAAGGTAAGACCTTGGAGGCAGAGTTCAAGGACTCCTGCTCCCCAAGGAAAAACAGGACTAAGCCTCCTAGAAGGGTAAGACNCGGACAGGGTTCCCTTTGAGATCCACAGTCCCATCCTGTGTGTAGTCATCAGAACCATTGTCTTCCAAAGCCATGATGTGTTTTTGATACACTAAAGCTTTCCCTTCTTAGTTGAAGAACTTGGTTCCTTAAACCCACCCTTTTATAGACCTCACCATTCTTTCCCCACAACCTATCAGGATATTTTGGTACATACAATAAACGATATGCCTTGACTCAGAATTTTCATGTAGAGCCAATGCCCAGATTAAAAAAAAAAATGTGAAGAAATATCACTTTTTTATTAAGTGACAAAAATGGTCACACAAGTAGTACATTACACAACAAGATTGCCTATATCTCTTTCTTTTCCTTTTTTTGTTCCTTTTAATTCAAAAGTGACCATTTTTGGTGGGCTCATTCCAGAACTAGTTATTATAAGGTGTTCTATGCAGTTTTAGTGTGGTAACTTTTTCAATTATTTATTTTATTTTTTACTTTTTTAACTATGTTGATTTTTGTGTACTATCGAGTGGGGTGGTCCAGTGGGGTATTGGTCAAACTTCTCAAGATTAAAAGTTCGAGTTTTAGAGTCCATTTTAAGGTTCGGGTAGTTGACCGTTGTACTAATATAACTAAGTTCATTTCTAAGATGAGTAATGAGCATAGTCAAGACCGCATAATTCTATCAGTAAAGGCCTATCGGGGTGTTTTCTGGGCGATTTCCCTTGCCCCCACCCCAATCCCTTTTTTCAATAGCAAAAAAAAAAAAGGTTGATTTTGTGTAATTGTTTTTCTTATATTTCTTGTCAGAAGTTATCCACTTAGTACATTCGCACAAGCATAATTATATTTATGTATAAAAACTCAGATAAANAAATGAAAAATAAAAGTTTTCATCTGGCCCCCGGTATCTCCAACACATCGTTACAAGGCGAATCAACGCAAAAGGGTTGAGCAGCTTCGAGATCAAGCAGAGCTGGGACTGAATGAGCAGCAAGAAGATTCTGAGGAATATTGTGGTTGGGAGCTAAGTCCGGTAGAACCTCGTCGGATGGAACCAGAATTACCGCCTCGGGCGGGTCTGCCAAAACCATCAACGTTGGAGTCGCACACTCGATAACAATCTCAGCCTCGGCCTGCCTGTGCCATCTCTGCCGATGACACATAACTATGCATCTGGAAGAATGGGGAGTCTGGAAGGATACCGGCAGCCCGGAGTGCCTCGTCCCACCCCTTCTTAAAAAACTCCTTACTGTTCTCCTCGAGGGCAGGTAGCACGTCGTCAGCAAACTCCTCTCGGATTTGCTCCTCGGACTTTCTTTTCTCCGCCTCGGCCCTGATCCTGTCCAGCTCCTGGGTCAGAGCCAGATAGTTCTCCTCTGACTGCCCTCTCCTCTGCCGCAGAGAGCCGTTGCGTCTGCTGCGTGATCCTCCTCTCAGCGTCGGCCAATGCAGCACTTAACTTTTCAACGCCGACCTTCACCGATTCGCTGTCCTTGAGGAGTTACTCAATCTGAGTAGCCTGCCCCGCGAGGGTGGAATCCCTGGCAGCTACATCCTCCTTAGCACTAGCCAGGGCTCCCTCGGCCTCTTCCTTCTATTCTTGGATCTGCTGGAGGTTTATCCTAGCTGCATGATATCGCACAACGATTATAAAAATCTGTTGGGAGGCCTGCGAAGGAAAGGACTTGTCAATTAAAAGTAACACGTCAAGAAAAGACTGAAAAACAAATGAACTTACCACCAGAGAATTCTGAATGATGGAACGGAACAATGTGTTCGTTGTCCGCCCCCTATGAGCCTCCATGTCGGCCTCGAAATAGAGTGTCTCGCTCACTGTGTTGGCGACATAGGAGTCCTGCAGAATGGAATCATTGACCCTGATCACCTGGTTCATATGTTCAGTGGCCCGAGGATTCCACTCTACGACTTCTACCGTCTGCGGAGGGGGAGTTGGAGTCTGCCTCTGCTGCTGTTGTTGTTGTTGCCGTTGCTGCTGTTGTTGTTGCCTCTGCTACGGCTATTGCTGTTGGGGTGAAGGGGGTAACCCACGTCTTCTCCCGCTTGGCTGCCCAGGCCCTGGATCCCCTGCTCGGACCGTCGTGCCTATGCTTGATCCTCCTCTCCTCCTCGACTTGAGGGTCTCGGTCCCGCACTTGACCCCCAACCAGTGGGCCTCGAAATCAGGGGGTTGGCGTTGGTACCTGTTGGTGGGGCGCTACTGGTTGACCCCCGTCCTCTCCCGGCGGCAAGGGCCTGCCTTTGCCTCAGGAATCCCAGGTCGATGTGAGGCGTGTGCGATATGGCTACCTCGAGGGTGTCCTTTGCGTCTAGGGACTGAAGGATCTGGAAGTCGGGCCACGAATCTCTCCCTGAAGTCCCCACATCGGCGTGCAAAGGAACCAAAGCCTCTCTGGCCCTGAACTCCTTAACTTCAAGGACACCCTCTATTTTCGCCTCGGTAGCCCTGTCGGGATCTTCCTCCAAGTTCTCCTCGGCCTCTTGTTGCACTGCCTGATCGAAGAGTTCAGACCACCGCAAAGGCTCGAAAGGCTAGGGGAGTTGTGAGAACTTTTTATACCCAAGAGTGTAGTTCAAGAGGATGTGAGCAACCCGGTTGAACCCATCGTCGCCAACAAATCTCCAAATAGTGACCAGATCAGCAAAGTTCAACAAGGACCGAGGAGGAGGGGCAACTTCCCGGGCGGAGACGTCTGCACAAGAAAGAATGTTATTAACACTTCTAAAAAAAAAATTCCAAGGACAAAAATAGTAGACTCAGAGAGGCCGACATACTTGTCATTCTCTATTCAAAAGGGCACATCAAGCCACTGTAATCGGGACCGGTCCCCCACTGCCAGGATCCACTGAAGATCAGAAGGTCATCCTTGTATCTTTTGTCCGAGTCAGGGAGGTGAGTTACAAGGTACATGGAGGGATCCCTAGCTTTGAGGTAGAAATTCTACGGAGGCATGACCCTCAACAGGGAGTAGTAAAAAAGGATATCGTTGAACCCAACGTTTATCCCAAGACGATNAATTCTACGGAGGCATGACCCTCAACAGGGAGTAGTAAAAAAGGATATCGTTGAGCCCAACGTTTATCCCAAGACGGTTGTTAAGCTCTAAGACCCCCATTATTATCCTAAATACGTTAAGGCAACACTGCCCTGGGAAGAGTTTGAAATGGGCGAGGAACTGGAGGAGTAGAGGAGGCAGGGGCAACCTAATTCCACCCTCTATGATTGCCTTTGTGAAAAATGACATCTCATTCTCGACCCCGACAGTACGGTTATGCAAAACTAGGTCGTACTCATCTATACCTACGTTTGAGGGAATGCGGTATCGAGCCCTAAACCTATTAATCTGCTCTTNGGGTGTCCTTTGCGTCTAGGGACTGAAGGATCTGGAAGTCGGGCCACGAATCTCTCCCTGAAGTCCCCACATCGGCGTGCAAAGGAACCAAAGCCTCTCTGGCCCTGAACTCCTTAACTTCAAGGACACCCTCTATTTTCGCCTCGGTAGCCCTGTCGGGATCTTCCTCCAAGTTCTCCTCGGCCTCTTGTTGCACTGCCTGATCGAAGAGTTCAGACCACCGCAAAGGCTCGAAAGGCTAGGGGAGTTGTGAGAACTTTTTATACCCAAGAGTGTAGTTCAAGAGGATGTGAGCAACCCGGTTGAACCCATCGTCGCCAACAAATCTCCAAATAGTGACCAGATCAGCAAAGTTCAACAAGGACCGAGGAGGAGGGGCAACTTCCCGGGCGGAGACGTCTGCACAAGAAAGAATGTTATTAACACTTCTAAAAAAAAAATTCCAAGGACAAAAATAGTAGACTCAGAGAGGCCGACATACTTGTCATTCTCTATTCAAAAGGGCACATCAAGCCACTGTAATCGGGACCGGTCCCCCACTGCCAGGATCCACTGAAGATCAGAAGGTCATCCTTGTATCTTTTGTCCGAGTCAGGGAGGTGAGTTACAAGGTACATGGAGGGATCCCTAGCTTTGAGGTAGAAATTCTACGGAGGCATGACCCTCAACAGGGAGTAGTAAAAAAGGATATCGTTGAACCCAACGTTTATCCCAAGACGATTGTTAAGCTCTAAGACCCCCATTATTATCCTAAATACGTTAAGGCAACACTGCCCTGGGAAGAGTTTGAAATGGGCGAGGAACTGGAGGAGTAGAGGAGGCAGGGGCAACCTAATTCCACCCTCTATGATTGCCTTTGTGAAAAATGACATCTCATTCTCGACCCCGACAGTACGGTTATGCAAAACTAGGTCGTACTCATCTATACCTACGTTTGAGGGAATGCGGTATCGAGCCCTAAACCTATTAATCTGCTCTTCTCCCTTCACTTTGTACTTCCCTGGCCTTGAGGAACTGGCCTAGGGATCCTCGGTGACAGGCCGACGTTGGGGCATCTCCAAAGAAGATAAAAACTAAAGAGGAAGGACAGTTTTTTTTACGAAGATCCCCTAGGGGTTTCCTAGAGGTTGGTCACAGAATGACAACCAGAAATACTTCCGATTATCGGAGAATCAAAAAAAAAAACACAAAAAAAGGGGAAATAAGAAGAGAAGAGGAGATAGAAAGGCGGAGAGAAGGAAGATACAAGGACTCACCAGAACGTGAACGAAGGTTTTCTTGAAGACTTGGAGTGGTTCCTTNGACACTTATCCCCCGGTCGAAATTAGGGGGGGTACATCTGCCCCTAACCGTACTAGCCCCTCGGCACCGAGGTGTATCCATTACATCGGCGTTTCTGTTCTTACAGGGTTATTGATAGACAGATCACCAGCCTGGGCTAGGCTAGATTAGCCATCATGACCTGGTCTTACCTAGATGGTATCAGGACGTACAGGAAAGTATANTAGGCGAGGGCTTTCTCAAAAGTTCGAAATGACAAAGTGTGAAAGGGAGAGAGAGAACCCATTTATATAGTACCCATCCCCATCATTGGGGCACGAAACACGAAGAGACATATTTAATACGCATAACCTCCTAAGCAGGGAAAAGCGGCTAGAGACAATGATGAAGTGGTTGAGGTAGTTGCAGAACCCTTCATTTCCTTACGACGCGTGTCTTCGGCGTCAGAAGATTGAAGGCTGGGGGCAGTTGATAGGATATTTTCCAAAGACTCCAAGATAGTGACACGTGTATTCGGTGTCAAAGAAATACTCTCTACTGTGATCACGACACGTGCTCGTCAGATCATGATCCCTCTTCCTCCGAAGAGGGGACTATGCATAAGGATCTATGACGCGGTATGCACGCGGGGGGGGGGGGGGGNNNNGGGGGGGGGGGGGGGGGGTGACACTTATCCCCCGGTCGAAATTAGGGGGGGTACATCTGCCCCTAACCGTACTAGCCCCTCGGCACCGAGGTGTATCCATTACATCGGCGTTTCTGTTCTTACAGGGTTATTGATAGACAGATTACCAGCCTAGGCTAGGCTAGATTAGCCATCATGACCTGGTCTTACCTAGATAGTATCAGGACGTACAGGAAAGTAGAAGATTCAACCAAAAGGGAGCTGACACGTGGCGTACCGTGTCAGATCAGAGAAAAAAAGACCAGAATGCCCTTGCTGACACACGACTTGGAAAAGCAAATATTTAATGCACCTTTCCCTTGATGAAACAACATTTAATGCGTGAANGACTTAGGAAAACAAGTATTTAATGCACCTTTCCCTTGATGAGACAACATTTAATGCGTGAAGACCCAGAAGTGAAAGACAATGAATGTTCCTGTGACCGAGCATTTAATATATCTCTGCCGAGTGAAGGTCATTAAACGCTCAACAGACTGAGGGTGATGCATTGGTTGCTCGGGATCCCGAGCAGTTAAGGAAGGTGTCATTTCTCCTAAAAACCAGTGCGCACGTTACCCACCTCTAATGATCACCTACTGACCATACTGACAACAATCATGAATTTTTAAGGTATAAATACTCCTCACAAAACGCATAATGAGGCATGCAATAAACCCTCTCTCAACCTTGATACAATGTTCTCTTCTTGCCCTCTCTTAAAGAATTGATTTGGTCGTCGGAAGGGGTACGCCAAAAAATATTCCGGCGCCCTTCTAACATGTTTTTATTTGTTCCAGGAATCCCTTCAGTTTTTCAGGATCACTCAGGCGACTCATACCAACGATTGATTATCCACCTTCGACCCCCACAACCTGTTCAACTAGCAAAATCAACCACCCAATTTTGGATACGTGTTCACCACGGAAAATATCTGTCTTCGTGTTTATATTGTGTCAGATCCTGCACGCACAATATCCCTTTTGTCTCATTTGACGGCATATGTCTGAGGAATTATTTGCTGTAAGCGTAACCATATACAACCATCCCTTGTCTGACAAAAGAATGTCAGCAATAGGCAATATCTTATCAATAACACTCCGGCCATTCTCCCCTCCAGCCCAAGCAGTGGCAATCCCACCACGACCTACTTCCTCTGCAGGTGTTGGCACATAAGGTGGGTTCACGATGATCACATCCACCAATCCTGCCAATCGCCTCGCTAGTCCCGAGGCAATGTCAGTAGTTATCAACGGTGCATCAACCCCATGCACGTCCAGAGTCTCGCGCGTCACTTTCACTGCATGAGGGTTGATGTCTGTGGCAATATAGTAGGCTCCATTAGCCTCCTGTCCAAGTATAAGAGCCAGGGAAGTGATAATGTACCCACTAACACAACCAATTCCATGCTTAGTGTAGGACGGTGTTCTAACAAGTTGGTTCGATCAGCTAGCAGTGCATCAACCAAGGCAAATGAATCATCACATGGTTCATAAACTTCAGGATGTGAACTTACAAAGCGAATCTGGGCAGTTCTGGAAGGCATCTTGCTTAATTTTGCCACCAAATAAAAAGCTTGTGAGGGCTTGATAAGACGTAAGGATATTGAAATATCCATCTTTTGCTATATTGACATAAATAACTTCAACTAATTAAGTGCTATGAAAAGTATTTTTCGAAATACCTCAGTTTACTTTGAACTCACCGGTGAAATTAGATAAAAACACAAACAAATGCACAAGGAATGAGACACTACTGAATAGATTGCCATCATCATAATCACCATATTATAAAATCATGCGGCTGATATCATAATGTGGTATAATCAAGGTATAAAATAATCCACAATTGAGGTGTCTACCTAACTTTTTGAATGATTATTTCAAATTAGTCACAAATCGTATCCTATACCAAATCAACTCCTACCAGAAATTTTTCTTTTCTTTTTTTTTTTAATTGGAATCAAAACGATTTATTGATTCAAAAAGATTACATCAAAATTTGACAAATGGTGGCCAAAAGTGTAACCTAAAAAAGTAAAGCAAAACAAAACATCATTATACAATTTGTGAAAGCTATGAATCAAATGAAGATTTCCATCCTGCCAATATGCAAAAAACAGAATTCCTTCCAACTCCTTTGTAACCGACTCTCAAAAAAATGCCAAAAAATAGATCTTTTCCCATAAGCCTTCCACCCACGCATATATTCCAAATATATGAGCATTTCTCTCCTTCTATATTTAAAGGAAATTTTTTTTTATGGTAAGGTATTGTGAAATTTTTTTAAGATAAAATTTTTTTTCCTTTACCCCACTACCTTATCATAAAAACTTTCTAATCATTTTTTCAATGTAAATGGCTATCTTACTAGGCATCTTTATTCCGCATCTTAAAGAGAGATAAAAAGTTAGTGGGTATACTGACTAAATCAAGCCATCAGCCACCAAAAAAATGGAGAAAGAGAAGCACCATGTCCCAAACCTCTAGACGCCTTAGAACTCTTAAGTGTTATGAATTCAATCATTACCAAACACCCAATAATCCATTTTCTCCATCCACTTCCAAATCCTGAATCCGCATGATCGTAGGCCTATTCAAAATCTACTTAAGAAACAATACCATCCTTTGCTCTTGATTTATAATCCTTCACCACCTTATTGGCCACAAGAGCCACATCTAAACTTTATCGTCCTTTAACAAAAGCTCATTGGATTTCTAAAATAGTCACACCAAAAGTCTCTCTCAATCTCATGGATAACATTTTGGCCCAAAATCCAAAATGGCCTAAGATTCTTTGTTTTCAAGGATTTATCGTTTTTCGGGATAAGATAATGTATTTGTTATTGCATTAATACCACCACTTTAGTAAAATTCAGTAAATTAGCAAAATCACATCCAACAATCGTAATAAACAGCCAATGTGAATCCAACTGAGTCTACAGCCTTATCCTTACTCCACGCAAAGAGATTTTTTTTCACTTCCCCCCCCCCAAAAGGCTTCTCCAACCATCCTGCTCTACCCCTATCCAAAAGATTCCACTCTAAACCTTCCAATATAGGCCTAGGATGCGCAATGAAAACACATTTGAAAAGAATATAAGGATCTTACTTTCAATGTTTCCATCATCCTCGATTATCCCTCCATTTTATAACTCCAACTTATCATTCTGTTTCAACTTTTTTTTCCCACCCATTTGCCACTTTATGGAAAAATTTAGAATTATTACCTGATTTGATCCATTTCACTCTCGCTTTTTGCCTCTAAATAATTTCATATTTCCTATTTTTTATCTAAACTCTCACCATCTTTTTAACTTATCAATTTCTTCAACTCTATACGTAGTTAGGTTTTTTGTAACCCTTACATCGCCTTATATCTCTTGATTTCATTTTTCCCACCTTCTATTTGACAAATTCCAACTTCCTCATAAAGTTAAAACCTTCCCATCCCTGCATGTTACTTTCTCCACACCATCTCTTAAACTAACCCTTAAAAGTATGAAATTCTAACCACGTATTTTCAAACCTGAAAAGACAAAGACTCCATCTAATAGAAGAAGTATCATGAACAATAATCTGAACCACTCTTGGAAGAGCCTCCAACCTAACTCTCGGAAAACAATACAACTTAAAAAAGAAACATAACCAACCAATTAAAAACTGAGTTTTCCCTGAAGTTAGACCAAGTAAAAGTCCTATTACCCAATGATGAAGGCTCGAACAAACTAGTTTCCCTGATAAACAAATTGAAGTGTTTCTTTTCTTCACCCTTCTTCTATTCAATTTTGCAAAGAGATATTTAATCACGTTAAAATCTCCACCTATGAACCAACTAGGACCACAAGTACCAAACACACCCTTCAACTCTTCCCACAATCTCCTCCTCTCTAGGACAACTCCGCCCAAACACCCAAGTTAACCACCACTCACTCCCCTCCCTCGAATTAATCCTAACGGACATTGTAAACACACCCTTAATCGACTCCTCCATAGTTGTAGTCCTTTCATCCCACATTAACACTATGGATCCCGATCTACCACAAAAGGTAAAGAAATCCAAATTATATATCTAGATGCCCACAATTTTTTCACTAATCTTCTATCAACAATCTCTTTCCTTCTTAGATACTTGCAGAATTATCCTATCAAACTTTCTTTTAAAATTTTTTCCTTAATTAAACCCCTCTTTCTTCTTGATCCAAAGTCCCCTTACGTTTCAACTAATAATCTTCATAACGGACTATGAACCCCCTCACCATCCCTCCAAGGTAAGACTCCATCAAAATTAATCCCAGAATGCAAATTGCCAAATTCCTAAGTTCACGAATCCATTTAGAATTCCTAAATCTTCTCCTTTCACCCTTTCTCTCACATTTCCTAATTCTTCTCCTTTCACCTCCAGGCTATCAACCTTAATTTTTGCCTGGAAGAAATTTTCACTTGAGATAGTTGTGAATGAAAAGGGATACTCAAATTAAGAGTAGAACCCCGTATATATATCCAAAAATAATACAGAGTGACTTAAACATCCTTGTAGTTTAGGCAAAATATAAAAATCATAGTAAGGGTAAAAAAGGGAAAAGAAATCCTAATAAACCTAGACTATCTATACTCCAACACTCCCCCTCAAGCTAGGCGCAAAAATGTCAACTAAGCCAAGCTTGACAACGGAGTCCCGAAGAATAGACAGAGTGACAGGTTTGGTAAAAACATCCGCAACTTGATCACTGGTCCCCACAAACGATGGAGTAACAAGACCACTGCTGACCTTCTCCCGAAGAAAGTGAACATCGATCTCTATATGCTTCGTTCTCTCATGTAGTACAGAGTCAGAAGCGAGCTGAATAGCAGATTGATTATCACAATATAATGTGGATGGAGAGGTCACTGAAAAACCCAACTCGTCAAGAATCGATCGTAGCCAGATAATCTCACATGTGCCAAGTGCCAATGCCCGATACTCTGCCTCTGCGGACGAGCGGGAGACAACTGCCTGCTTCTTGCTCTTCCAAGAGATAAGATGAGTCCCTCGAAAAGCACAGAAACCCGTAGTAGATCGACCATCACATGCTCCCCCATAATCTGAATCTGAATAACAGGCTAGAGAACCGGTTTGAGATCCTGATGCATAAAACAACCCAAGTCCAGGACAAGACTTGAGGTACCGAAGAATATGATAAACTGCATCAAGATGAGGCTGACATGGCCTATGCATGAACTGACTAACTCGGCTGACTGCGAATGAAATGTCCGGCCTAGTATTGGCTAAGTAGATAAGTCTACCTACCAATCTTTGATAAACTGTCGGATCTTTCAACTCCTCACCTTCAGCAGTAAGCTTCAGGTTTGGAATCATAGGTGATGATGCCGGTTTGCACCCCAACATCCCAGTGTCTGAAAGAAGATCCAAAACATACTTTCTCTGAGAAAGAACAATACCTCTGCTTCTACGGGCAACCTCAATCCCAAGAAAGTATCGCAGAAATCCAAGATCCTTCACATCGAAGGCCTTCCCAAGGTCTATCTTGACCTGCGCAGTCCCAGAAACATCATCACCAGTAATAATAATATCATCAACATATACCAGAAGGATGACACACTGTCCAGAAGTATTCCGTCGAATAAAGCAGGTATGATCAGAATGACACCTGGTGAACCCCAATCGTATGACTACATCACTGAAGCGAGAGAACCAGGCTCGTGGCGACTGTTTCAGTCCATAAAGAGACTTACGCAGTCGACATACCTTTCCAGCATACTCCCCCTCACCACGAAAGCCCGGTGGTGCATCCATATAAATAATCTCGTCCAGATCACCGTGAAGAAACGCATTCTTCACATCTAATTGATGAAGAGGCCAAGAGTACTCCGCAGCCAGAGAAATAATCAACCGAACAGTAGTCAATTTTGCCACGGGGGCAAATGTAGCACCAAAATCACGACCTGGTACCTGAGTAAAGCCCTTCGCCACAAGTCTAGCCTTGTAACGATCAATAGTACCATCCGCAAGAAACTTCAGGGTGTAAACCCAGCGACAGCCAACAGGCTTCACCCCTGAAGGTAAGGAGACAAGATCCCATGTATGATTACGCTGAAGAGCGTCCATCTCTGTCTGCATGGCAAGAACCCACTGGGGCTCCCGCATAGCTTCCGAAATAGAGCGAGGAACCAGCGTATCTGATAAGGCCATAGTATAAGCTCGAAATGTGGGAGACAGATTACCATAAGAAACATAAGCAGAGATCGGATATAAAATCTTGGCGGTCCAACCATATCGATCAACTGGACGGCGATCACGCCTTGGATAACGACGCCCTAAATCACCATCCTCTACTGATAATATCTTATCAGGTAAAGTAACTGGCTCAGCACCTGTAATCTCATCAGTACTAACAACAGGTGCATCAATATGCTCAACAAACTGAGAAGTATTACCTGCATCGCCTGAGGTAGAGGGGATATCAGCAGGGTGATGAGAGCGAGGACAACGAGCATACACCTGCAAAGGAAGAGAGACTGGTAACTCTGTACTGACAGGGATGAGTGACTCCTTTGGAGGAAAAACGGATGACCCTGTAGGGATAGTGATCAATGACTCTGACTCTTGTGGTAATGGAAAATCAAAGGGAGTATCATCAACTGGAGGGGCAGACAAAGGACTGAAAGGAAAATAAGGAATATGCTCAAGAAAGGTAACATCTAGACTGTGATACATACGACGCCTAATAGGATCATAACATCGATACCCCTTAGATTGATGACAATAGCCCACAAAGATACAACGAATCGCTTTATCATCAAGTTTATGACGAGTAGGAGACCGATCCTGAACAAAACATGTGCATCCAAAAACACGAGGGGGGACCGGAAAAAGTGTCCGCTCAGGAAATAAGACCTGTAAGGGAGCCTTATGCTGAAGAACACGACTCGGCGTACGATTGCACAGAAAGGTAGAAGTCAAAACAGCAAAATGCCAATAAGATTTTGGTACCCTCATGCCTCTAAGCAGACAACGTACCATCCCTATCAAACTCCTATTTTTCCTCTCAGCAACACCATTTTGCTCAGGAGTATATGGACAAGTGAGTTGCTGAAGGATACCCTGAGAAGAAAGGTGAGACACTAAAGCATCAGACACATATTCTTTGGCATTATCCGAACGAAGAGCACGAACAATGACATCGAATTGTGTCTTAATCATCTGTAAAAACTGAGTGATTATAGGGAGCACATCAGACTTCCTATGCAAAAGGTAGACCCAAGTACAACGGGTATGATCATCTATAAATGTCACATAATATCTGGCACCTGACAGAGCAGTAACGGGAGAGGGTCCCCAAATATCAGAGTGTATTAGGTCAAATGGCTTGGGTGACTGGTGCATGCGAGGAATATAATTGGCCCTAACATGTTTTGATAGGGAACAGATAACGCAATCAAGTTTACCACCAACACAAGCATTACTCAAAGCAGGAAACAACATACATAAATATTTAAAATTTGTATGTCCAAAACGGTCATGCCACAATTGAACAGTTTGTGACGAAAAATCATAACGACAACTACTAGGTAAAATACTAGCATGCAAGCTAGGAACAGAAAAAGACAAAGCAGGTGCAGGTGAAGGAATTGGTGAAACTGGAGATGGATTGCCAAGATAATACAGTCCATCTTTCTCATGTCCCTTGATAATAATCCTCCTGGTACTCAGGTCCTGCAAATAACACGAATCAGATAAGAATACAACCGCACAGTGAAAATCTCTGGCTAACTGATGTACAGATAATAGATTCATGGCCAACTTTGGCGCATGAAAAACCGAATGTAATATAAGGCCATCTGGGAGACGGACTGTACCCCTACTAACAATAGGGGCATGTGTTCCATCTGCTAACTGAACCTGTGTATGTAACGGCTCGTCAAAAGTGGTGAAGTGATGGGCCTCACCTGTCATGTGACCATTCGCACCCGAGTCCAACATCCAAAGGGGAGATGAACTGGCACAAGCGTGAAAGGCACGAGATATACCTGTAGTGGTGACAGCAGCAGTAGTCAGACTCTGAGAAGTCAGAGCAGACATAAGTATATCTAATCGGGAAGTGATAGCATCCATATCACTTTGCCAAGGAGGAGCAGTAGCAGGAGTGGCGGTAGTGGGCGGTGGTACCTCAGCAATAGCAACAGTACGGCTGCGAGAAGGTGGCTTAAGCTCTGGATGGAGCTTCCAGCAAGTAGCCCTGAGATGTCCTGGTCGGCCACAATAATCACATTGACGGGAATCCCCCCGTCTGCGCTGATCTGGGGCGCCCTGACGGCGCTGGTCTGAGCGTTGCCTATCCCTGACTAAGGATCCTGAACGGGACCCTACAGCAGCTGCAAGGGCCATCTGGTCAATCGAAGGAGGCAAAGCTGCAACTGGAAGTGATGCAATACGGACTCGACGCTCATGCTGCTCAATCATCCCATACACCTCATAAAGAGAAGGAAGTGTCAACATCGACAAGATCTGAGAACGAGGTCCCTCAAACTCATCACGAAGCCCCATAAGGAACTTGTGAATCCTATCCTCCTGCTCTCGAGTATGCAAGAATGCTGCTCCCTCGGGCTCTATCTTCGGAATAGCAACAAGAGAACGTAGAGTCTCATACTCAAGCCAGCGCTGGGTCAAATAGCCATAATAATCCTGAACGGTCATATCTCCCTGCCGAGCATATGAGAGCTCCTGAGAAAGCTCATAAACACGAACTCCCCGTCCTGACTGAGAATACATCTCTGATAATGCGCTCCATAGCTTCGGAACAGAGCTATGAAACTGGTGGATCTTGCAAACAGAGGGCTCCATTGAGCCAAATAACCATCCAAGAATGGCACAGTTTTCAGAGAACCATGCAGAATATCCAGGGTCGGCATCAGCTGGCTTTGGGTGAGATCCCGTCAGCCAACCAAGCTTCCCTACACGGCCTAAGAAAAGCTGGAATGAGCGTGACCACTCAGCGAAGTTACGACCATTCAACAATTGTGCCGTAACTTTTTGAGAGATCATGCCCGGTAATGCTGGTAATGCAACTGTGCTAGTAGGCACTGTATACTGGTCAAACATAAAAGTGGAAGTACCCATAGATGTCTCAACGGTAGAGGTGTCAACAGTAGGGTTCTCAAGTCCCTCAGTAGTAGCCATATCAACAACAATACTAGGGCACCCGTGACAGAAAAATAACTCTAAGATAAATAGAGGAATAAAATAAGGGAGAACAATATACCTTCAGTCGAACAGTAGCGACAAATAGGGAAGGTCCAAAAAGCTCCCAAATAATCAAGTCACGGTGCCCAGAAATCCAAAATATATAAATAAGTGATCTACTGCATCAAGAGCAAATCAACAACCCCTCATAAAAAATCCTAGATATAACAGTGGGTTGAGTTTAGTATATGTTTAATGGGCTGAGGGGATACTGGGCAGTGGGCTGAGGCAGTGGGCTGCTGGTTAGTGAACAATATTTAAGTTCACTAGTGAACAATATTTTAGTGAACAATATTTAGGCCGGAGAATTTTGGTGGTCTGTGGGCAGTCGGTGCTGCTTCGTTGGTTAGACGGAGTGAGGTATGTCGTTGGACTTTAGTTTTTAGGGTTGTCGCTGGACGGGGTCAATGGGTGATCATTAAGGTTGCTGGGTATTTTAGGATTGAGGCAGAGGGTTGATTTGTCGGTGATGGGCAGTCGCCTGGTCTGGTTCGGTGTTCGGTGATTGAGTGGTTTCGCTGGGCAGTCGGTGTCGGGGATTGAGACGACTTCGCTGGTTTGGGTTTGGGCAGTCGATGATTGTTTGAGTGGTGGTTGTTTGGTGTGGTTGCTGGGTGGACGGAGTGGGATGCTTGCTGGCTGTCGGTGCTACTGGACAGTTTGGTGGTTGATGGCTGGTTATTGTTGCAATGTGAAGGAGGAGCAGCGGCTGGGTCTGTTTGGTTATGACGATTGGCGGAGGTTAGGGTTAGGGTTAGTGGCTCTGATACCAACTTGAGATAGTTGTGAATGAAAAGGGATACTCAAATTAAGAGTAGAACCCCGTATATATATCCAAAAATAATACTGAGTGACTTAAACATCCTTGTAGTTTAGGCAAAATATAAAAATCATAGTAAGGGTAAAAAAGGGAAAAGAAATCCTAATAAACCTAGACTATCTATACTCCAACATTTTCCATATGCCGTCTTCTGGTCAACCTCAAGAAAACCTCCACACCATTCACCAAACATCCTAAATACACTTAATGCCACAAATGGAATGGTAATCCCTTGATACCAGTCCATCCTTCAAGAAAAGAAATCCTATTTCTTCCTAAATTAGACTCCAGAACCCATTTTTCCAACCTAACTGTAAGAGGTCCTTCCAAAAGCATCTCTTACTTCTACAAACTTCCTCAACCTGCTCCAAATTAGCCAAAAGGAATACTACTTTATCCACCTAGAATGGCCACCTAGCAATATCGAATTTCAATGTCTTACCTAGAGCATTCTAAATCTTCTTCCATGGATCGAGAATACTTTCCCTCAGACATACCACAACATAGTTCCATCTATCAAAAATAGAGTGAGCCACTTCTCAGATATTGATTCTCAGGTCATTAGATCATCTCATGGCCCCTATTTCCATATCCTTCTAGCTTTGCATCAAACTTTAATGCATATAAAGCACTATGATTTTTCCAACCTCCTCCGTTATACTCCATCAACCTTCCACATCCCAGACAATAATTCAAACAATTTTAACCATTCTATGCTGCTAACACCTTAGGAACAACAATGAATCTTTGTTTCCCAGAATCTTGCACTCTAGAGATCGCAAGAAGCTTCACTCTTCCATTACAATAATTTAATTCCACCCAAAACTGATATATCTGCCACCTGAATTTCCTAAGAAAAAAATCATCTGATCCACTCCAATTTGCAGCTTCACCCAGCTCAACCAAGCATTACAGCCCAATCACACAAATATTAATGAGCTAGCAAATCGATGTCACTCAGTATTTTCAATAGTACTCCCCCAGTAGCCTTCAACAACCTTCAATAGGAAAACTTCATCTCTACAAGAACTTTGGCCTATGTTGCAAGGTTCAAATCGAAGTCCCATTGATATGGTTAAAACGAGTTGGTTGAAAAGACCATTTGAAGAAGTGAAGTGTGTCATTTTCAGATGTGGTAAAGGCACAACACCTAGTCAGTTTGGTTTTACTATGGCTCTTTTTAGGATTATTGGGATGTGGTAAGAGGTAATGCAATGGGTATGTTTGCTGAATGGTGTAATTAGTGAAATTACCAATACACATTATGTATCTTATCCCTTGCAAATGAGTCTAGTGACTAGCCTTTAGAAGATAACAGCAAATGTATGATCCACGAGATTGAGAATAGTTCCAGTGATACCATTTCCGAATGTCAATGTGCTTTATTGAGGGTAGACAAATTTTGGATGTAGCTTTGGTTACAAATGAGGTTGTGGGCTGAGTATAGGACTACGGTAAGGAAGATATTGTGTTTGGACTATTTTGAAAAAGCCTACAATCATGTGGATTGGGGCTTTTGGAGTTTGTTCAAAAGGACAAAGCTATCTGCAGAAAATAAAATAAATGGATTAGTGGGTGTCCAAAATCAACGAATTTTTCAATCATGCTTAATGGCCAGCCTAGGGGTAGGTTGAATGCATCTAAGGGGCCTAGACAAAAGGAATGAGTGTTTGATATAGGGGATATGATCCATCTTATCTTTTATCTATCCATTTTTTTTTAAAGAGAGCAAATATAACGGTATAAAAAAAAATCGGGAGATTGATACATAGACATCTAAAGGATGGTTAATTAGGTTGATGCTTAGAGCTAGAAGTTGAAATCTTATGCACGGGTTTGTCATTGGTAACCCTAAGATTTCGGTTTCACAAATGACACTATTTTCTAATCAAGGAAAAAAAATTAAATATATCAAAAAGTTAGTGAATTTTTTTGGCATTGTCTTGGGTTTGAAGGTTAACATGGAGAAAAATTTCATCATGAGTATTAACAACCGGTAAGATAAGATTGAAAAGTTAGCCAGCATTGATGTGTTGTAGGATAGATCACACAGAACGGGAGCCAGAGAGTAGGCAGGAGTGCAAAAGCAAAAAAATTCAAAAAAAAAAAATAAAAAATTAAAGCAGGTGTCATTTTATAAATACACATACATAAAAGTTAATAAAAATATAATTTAAAAAATTAAATAGCATGCACAAATATGTGACATAACATTTTATTTTTAAATATGTGTTGAATATCATGTTTGAAACTGGCAATCATAAATTAAGTATAATCCAAGTTTTACACATATCATCTCCAAAAAGTAAAAGTTCAAGGTTAAGTAAGATTGATCAAAAATCTATTAAGGGTAAATTTCATTGACACCCCTTGGATTTAAGTCATATTTCACTGATACCCCCTCTGGTTTCTGAAATATCATTGCACACCCCTGTAGCTTATATACATGTTTCACAAACTACCCCTGGTGTGATGTGATGGTTTACTCTCTTATTAATTGTCAAATTTACTCTTGGCCATATAAAATATGTTTAAAGAAGTAGTAGTAAACATCCTTTTAATATTAATTTAATTAAATTAAATGCTAATTAGATTAAATAGAATGTTTCCCATAAAAAAATGTATCAAACAAAATGTTAATTTGGTGTTAATTTTTTAAAAATAAAATTAATTTGATCAAAATAAATATTAAATTCAAAAAATTGAATGTTAATTTTATAAAATTGAATGATCATTGGGTATGATTTGATGAAATTGAATGTTAGTTTGATAAATTAGATGTTAAATTGATGAAATTAAATGTTTATTTTGAATTAATTTGATGAAACTTAATTCGGTGTTAATTTTATAAAATTGAATATCAATTTGTTGATATTGAATATTAGTTTGTTGAAATAAAATGATAATTTTATAAAATTTAAGATCAAATTTACATTACTTTGGTAAAATATTGAATTAATTTGATAAAATTTAATGCTAATTTGATAAAATTGATAGTGAATTTGGTGTTGATTAGATCAAATTGAATATTAATTTGGTAGTTAATTTTATGAAGTTTAATGTGGTTTTGATAAAATTGAATGTCAATTTGTGTTAATTTCATGAAATTGAATATTAATTTGTTATTAGTTTAATAAAATTGAATGTTAGTTTGATGAATTTGAATGTTAATTTGGAAAATTTTAATGTTCATTTGATAAAATTTAATGTTAATTTGGTGCTAATTTTATGAAATTGAATATTAATTTTCTTTTAATTTGATAAAATTAAATATTAATCGGATAAAATTAAATATTAATCAAAAAAAATTAAAGGTCAATTTGTTGTTAATTTAATAAAATTATAGATTATTTTTGTATTAATTTGAGTAAGGGTAATTAAGAAAAATCGAAGTTCTAGTAAAGGTAATTTAGTAAAATTGCGTATTCTATTAAGACACAAAAACTTACAGGAGTTACAGGAGTATGCAATGATATTTCAAAAACTAGAGAGTGCCAGTGAAATATGATTTAAATCTAGGGTGCGTCAGTGAAATTTACCCATCTAATAATTATAAATCTAATATAATTCCAAAATAGTTATTAAATTAAAGTTGTATCTTCAAATTACTCGAATTTGCAAATTTGGTCAACTAGGAGCGCGAATTCATAGACAATTCTCTCCAAAAGTGCGAATTCGCTTGTGGAGTGCTGGAGCACAACCTGCTGTGCACAAATTGTGTGACACAAGTTGTATGGAGAGTGGCCTCTGAAATATTTGCAACTTCCTTTTGGAAGTAATTAACTTTATATAAACTTTTGGGAGCCTGTTATTATGAAAGCAAGAAGAAGAATGAATCGACATAAGAGGACTTGTTTATCAAGATGAGGGAGATTAACATTAATTCCATGTAATAGCGTTCCCACTTATTTCTATGCGGATTGAAAAGATGACGAGAGATTCTCTGTAGGGAGGGAGGGTTAGGGTAAGAATTATCACCTTGTTGAGTGGGAGGTTGCCACAAAATTAAGGGTAAAAGGGAGCCTTTCAATTAGAAATTTGTTGGCGGGAAATGTAGCTTAAGTTGGAAAATAGTTATGGAGGTTTCTTGGGAACGATATTCACTTCGACATTTGATTATTAAGAGTAAATATCATTTACATGTCAACAATTGGGATACTAATCGGGTAGAAAGGAGAGTGCTGTAAATGTGCAATACGGTGAACAAATAAAATAAAAGCAGTCAATAACAAAGAACACGAGATTTACGTGGTTTGGCAAAACTTCTATCTACGTCCAAGGGAGCAACTGATTTCACTCTATGAGAATCATAAAAGGCACTCATTTGAAAACCCCTTATCTCCAATAATATTTTAAACTAATCCCAAAAGGAGTCATAACCCAATATGCCAAAGCATTGCGCTCCACTTCGCTATGCTTTGCCCACTGACCCATTGTCTTTTGGGTCTAGTGTGTCGTTATCAAAGTCCATGAAAGTTCATTTTTAAGAGGTTAAATAGATTCTTGCATAATGCCAAATATCTTGTGGGTAATGGGGATGATTTAGATTCTGGGAGAATGTTTGGCTTGGAGGGTCTCCATTATCATCAAGGTTCTCTCGTCGCCCTCATGCTTCTCATGTTTATCACTTCCCTTTCTTCCATGATTCGTTATAGTTCTCATTCACATTTTTGTGACTTTAGTTTTCATCAAAATCTAGATGATAGAGATGTCTGGATATGGCATCACTTCTCTCTATGCTTGAAAGTTCTCATTAGTCTCTTGAGCTAGTTGCTAGCAGAAAGAGGACTATTGACCCTTTAGGTGGATTTTTCTTGTAAATTTTTCTTTGATTATTTGGTTGATAATAATTCATACCTTGTATTTCTTCCCTCTACGAGGATCTTGAAAACTGAAGTGTCCATCAAAGTGCAAGTTTATGCATGGAATATTATGCATGATATGATTAATCTTGACGACATGCTTCAAAGGAGAAGACCTCAGATTTGTTTTCCTCCAATCTATGTATCACCAACTCTTACATTACCCTGTTGCTTTATCTTTATCGAACAAGGTGTTCAATGTCATAGCAGCAAGTTGGATGGCTCCTAGGTCCATCTCCTCTATTTTTGCTGACGCGTTTAGTGATTTTGGTAGTAACAAAACACAAGAATCACTTTACAGAACTATGAATGCTTTGTCATTTTGTGGTTATGTTAGAAAATTACTTATTTATAATTGACTAATTCCATGAAGTCATATTGTAAATCTCAACCTAAGTCCATGGTCATAATGCTTCAAATTCAAGATCCGAAAGCTAGAAGAAGAAAAGAGTTTAAGCTTCAAAGCTATATTATGAAGACCTCCCTTGAGCCTTCAAAGGATAGGAAAGGTAATGACCTAGATACGTCTTAAGCAACAAATCCTTAGTGCTCAATGGGGAAAGTTTTTGTTTGGTTTTTGACTTAAAGACCATTAGGGACCACTCTCGGCTCACTTGTTTTTGGTTAGAGCAGTCTATGAACACTTTTGGAGAAAATTGGAGGAGGCTGAAGAAGTTGGTTGTGAAGATTGGTCACTTGGCAGCTCGTTGGTTGCTCGAGCAACCTACAGATGGCCCGAGTGGTCCCTCTCTTTTCTTTATTCAAGTGATGTCCACACTTTGACCGTTTTCTAACGTCTTGAGCGATCTCTCATGAATTTTAGTTTTTTTGGGGAATGACTACTCTAATTTTGGGCCTATAAATTGGGCAAACTAGTCTAACCTAAGGTATCACTCATTAAGCATAAAATTTGCCTCATATATCTTTAGAGAAGCAAGAACAAACATAGATCCCTAAGATCCAAAGGCCAATCCTATTTGATCCTTTTCAGACCTTGAAGAAAAAAATCGTATGGTGAACCACTAAAACCCACATAAGTTGTGTGCATATTGAGAATCATGAGAGTCGTCCTTGAAGATTGCTCATGACCTAGACGGATCATTGTGGTGATCGCATTAGTTGTCAAGACTTTTTTGGTTGTATTTGGATGATAGATTAAAAAGAGAAAGTATCTAACCATGGGTATATTGGATGAGATATAAGACTTATGCCATTGTAATAAATTTTGGAATAGTAGATTAGGTTACCCGAGATCAATTCCGTGATTTTTCCCGAAAAGGTTTCCAACTTAAATTGCTTGTGTTATGAAGTGTTGATTTATTAGTTTATGTTATGATGTTATCACACACACACACACACACAATGTGTTTGATGAATTGACACATTAATTGTCATATTCAGTATCTTCATCAATTTTGTTATTGTGGTGGTTGGCTTGTTTAGAGGGATAAGATTGGAGGATTGGATTGTTGTTGAGCATTGACACATCTTTCATCCATTCATCGATCATGGGTTTATTCTAAAGATAAAGGGGGTTCAAAGAACTTAATTAACAAACTAATTCACTAATTTGGTAATTGTGGTTAATAAGTTTTAAAATTGGTGATTGTTTGAGGTCTCCTCAAGTGAGGATGAAGCTAAGAGTGTTGAGGGCATTCATGATTCAAATGACCAAATGTATGAAGAATGCCTCTAACAAAATAAGATAGTGCGAGGCTCAATTCGAGAGGAGAATAAAGCACTTCATGAGGACTTGGTGAAGTCCAAAGCTCAAATTTATGGGCGTAAAGAGTAGAATAAGTCCTCAAGGGACAAGATGAGTTTCCTTGAAATAGAGTGTCATGGGCTTATCGAATCAAAGAAGAGTCTTGCGTTTAAGCTGATCAAGCTAGATAGAGACCATTCATGGGCTTGTCGAGTCAAAGAAGAGTCTTGAGTTTAAGTTGATCAACTTAGATAGAGACCATTAAGAATCGAATGAACTCTCCCATATAATTCTCTAGGTTCGCAGAAATTGGAGAAAATGTTGTAGAAAAGTAAAGGTGAAAAAAAAGGACTAGGATACACATATGGGCACACCACCACCACCACTCCTTCCAAGACCATGTTCGTTAAGGGCAAAGAAAACCCTTAAACCCCAAGTGAACAATAGTCTGCCTAAGGCTAAAAATGGTAACAAGAGTCAAAACATAAAGAATGTTGTCGTAAAGGAACCTTATGCCAAATAATTAATTTGTTTCACATATGATAAACATAGTCACTATAGTACGCATTGCATCTATTCTAAAGAAGTCATGAACAAGAAGCTCATCCACCTAGCAACCTAGTCAAAAGCCTTATATGACCAAGTATTGAATCTTACCAAACTTATGGGTAGGTCTAGTGAGCCCAAGCCTAGAAATGTTTCACCACCTAAAGGCTCACTAGCTAGGTTGAAGAAGACTATATCTACTCCAAAGATTAAGATTGACTTGGAGACATTTGGAGAGAAGAGAGTTCCACACATTCCTCATGCTTTTATTTTTTTTTTGGATCAGGCACTATTATAGTGTAAAGGAACGACGAGGTTTGAACCTGCGACCTTACGATCCAACAATGGAGACGGTGATAATTAGACCAACCGCCAACCTCCTCCATTCCTCTTGCTAACTTGAGAAATAGGCATGTAAAATCAGTTTGGATTTGAAGTAAGGATTTTGAGAGACTCACTGCCTTGGTAATATTAAAATCATAGCTTTAAAACCCAGCCCGGACATCAATCCAGCAAACAGACCGGGTCAATGGGTCACTGGTTCAATCGTTAGGTCATTTGTCGGACTAGTAATATAATAAAAAATTAAAAAATAATTATAAATACTAATAAATAGGCTAAAAAATCACAATAATTATAAAAATAACATCAAACATGTAAAGTTAAGTAGAGAAAAATAATCAAACATGTATCCAATTTCAATGTATTCAATTTTCAATACAACTTGTAAAGTTAAGTAGAGAAAAATAACTCTATTGAAGTTCAACTGGATTCAACACTCCCAAGTCTAAGTCCAACTCTTCGACAATGCATCAATCTAAGTATAATTCATGTAATTTGCACTCTTCAAAGTACAAACTTCAAATTCAGACTGTAATAAGCAAGACACATGAAAATAAAATGAAGCACATGAGCATAACATAAGGATTCAACTAAATGAAACTGAAAATAAATTATTCAACCACTGCCTAGTTCCACTTGAATATAAATATTACCACTATTATCAATTAAATGATTAACTAATCTACAACCCAATTATATATAATGAACAACAAGAATCCCAAACAAGCCACAAGTTCAATACCACAATTCATAATGCTCTTACTACAATAAACAATCCTCAAGTTCACAATCTTGTAGCTTATTTAAAAAAATAATAGCTTCTACAAATCAAATTGCGTCACAGTTAGTAAAATAATCAAACACTTAATCTAGAATTCTGCAAATCAAATAGATACAAATTAAGAGCGTTAGGGACCACATTGACATATTTGATTAATTGAGATCGTCAATAAGAATCCTTATCTCGTCTTTACAAAAGTCCCAACCTAAGTGATGAAGAACTTTCCTAGAAAGATAGAGCCACCGGCTGCCTTGGCTCGAGTCAATCAGAAACCACTACAAAATTTTCCAGGAAAATAAGAAAAGGAAAAAGTGAGAGAGATAGAGAGTGCTTTCTCTGGTGGAGTCAATAGTCAAGGAATTCACACCATGTTCGCATTAAATAAAATTAGAAGAAGCCTAAAGACTTTTTCACAAACTACCACATCACTAATATTTTAATTTCTTCAGTCTAGCTAAAAGAGGTTGATCATTTGTGGCAATTGTAGCACAATATATAGAAAAAAATAGCAAAATGTTGGTGGACCTTGCTGCTCGATGCGAGTCGATGATGATCAGTCAGTGGAGGACTCGATGGTCACTAGGTGGAGTTTGATCTGATGGATGGAGGACACAATTAGACCACTGGTGCTGGTTGGAGGGTGGACTGGAGTTGATGCTGCCTGCGTGCTGTTGGAAGTTGGACTGGGTCGCTGTTGCATGCTGGGGGTGGCTGGATTGGGTCGCTGGAGTCGATGTAGTGTTGCCTGCTGGGGGTGGAGGCTGGAATCGCTAGTGGGAGGTAGTCGCTGATCTGGTTTGGTCTGTCTGAAGCGATTTAGGGCAAAAAAAAAAAAAGGGCAAAAACACAAAATGCCCAAAAAGTGCAAAACAATTGAGATTTAACTCGTCCGATTTGTGATTAAAAAAAAAAAACTTGTTTGGTTCACACGGGTTCATCGATTTTTGACCGGTTCAACGATTTGATCCCAGTTTCCATGCATAAACAATCTTTTGTTTGAATCGGCCCGGTTTGAGCACTAGTTCACTGGTTAATCGGGTTAACCCGTTAGGCCGGGCTGGGCTGGGTTTTAAAACACTGATTGACTATCGAGATAGTTGAATCACCTGAGAAGTAAGTGAGGTTGGGGTGTGAACCTAGATGCACATGCGTGCATTGCATCTTATGTTCCAAGGTCATGCATTGTAAATATTATTTATTGATTTTTCATTTCATAAATTGAAAATTACAAAAAAAAAAATAAAATCAAAAAGAGTTTTGATGTTTAGTTGGGCATCCTTGTAGGACTTACTCTTAGTTGCTTTGTTTTTCTTTGTTATTGCATGTTATGCTTTGTTTTTATGTTGTTAGAGTTCTTATTTTCTATATTGGACATAAGTTAATTAGTGTAGTATAATATTGGCATTATCCAATCAATTCAAGTGGATATTCAAACGTGAGTTGGCATTCGAACGTTCTTGGCATGGTCCAAGCTTTTCTAATTTTGCTCTAAAATATGCTGGTATTGCATGAAAGTTTGATATTCATCGCCTTTAGTCCCTTGTACAATTTATGGCCTAAAATGTCATCATTTAAATTCCATCAAAGTATAATTAGTCTTAAAAGAGCATAGTAATATGCTAATTTTAACTACTAATCACAGTCCCCATCCTAAATATTGCTAGTTTCTAGTAATACAATAACAATGGAATGTAAATCTATATCTAATGCCTTTTTTTGTAAGTCAGCCGGTGGCATTTAGTATATGCAGCAAGCCGTTGAACCACTAGGTTTACCCTAGTGGATGAGTGTTGTCTGGTGAGGGGTTTCAGTGAAGCTACCCATAAACTTCCGTCGAACAAATGTGTATGTAAGATTACTAGTTGAAGTAAGTTAGCATCATGGTCGTAAGATTACTAGTTGAAGTAAGTTAACATCATGGTCGTTGGGATACCCAACCCTCAATTTTGACTTACATCCCGCATGCTTCTCTTTCATAGGTATTTATTCTATGTAAAAATTGGCATCAATCACGTTGGCATTTGGAATTACCCGTGTAGTAGGAATGATCATTCCAGAAACAAGAATTGTTACATAACAAACATCCCACTTTACCACCTTCCGTGGTTAGCTTTGATTTCACAAACCTCTCTTAGAAGTTTCCTCAGCAAAAATTCGCCCTGGTTGTAGTGACTTGTCTCTCAAAGAGCATGTGATCAGAAGATTGTCAGTCGAAAAATCACATGCACAGTTAGAAAGAGAGTGAAAGTTTTAAGAAAGTAGACTAATCATGTTATTGACATAATCTCATGGAAGAATATCGATGCAATTAAATAAATACTATTAAACATACCTCAGTTTTTGGTCGACAACACACACATGCATCAGACTTGAAATCAATTAGGGCTTTGTAAAGGTTGTAATGTGGCCAGCGGTTAGTGGCTAATGAAAAGACGTTGATGGTATTCAAAAAGCTATCTTTTCCTTATGTATTGTAGCACAACTCTTTCTTAGTTTTTGATCTTTTGCCAAGAAATTGTATTTTTTTCTTTCATTTTTCTCATTTTTCACTTTCTTGGCAGTTCCTTGTTTATCTGTCTCTTTTCCTTTTTGGTTATTTCCATCGAATTTTCTTTCGTTGAACAGTAGCCACTATTGTCTTTTCTATTTTTCTTGTTTTTCTGTATCATACTGATTTATACGAGGGTGTAAGAAAATTAGATAGCAAGGTATGTCAAGTATATTCTCTTGTGGCTTGGTTATCATATGGGTTTCACGAAAAAAAATTCATTCATTAAAGGCTTAAGCATGGCTGACTAGGGAGATACTTTTGTAAAAGAAATGGCCTAAGCTCAAATTCGAATTAAAGATGGCCTAAGATCCTTTTCTCAAGTATGTGCATATATCTGTGTTGTATGAACATATATGTCAATAGAGTGCTTTTGTTGCATCAATCAAAGCAAATGTAATGAGATTATTCAAAGATAGATAGTGAAAAACCTTTCTCGAGTAAATGTTGATATCCCTCAAAAGCATTGCAAGGCTCAAAACTTACCATGTTATCTTTTGTTATTTCCATTGGTTATGTCAGGTTTTTTGGGGAATGTTGATTATTTATTGATTTCATTTTCGAGTCTGATCATCTTGTACCTTAAGAACAACAAATACTGATGTATATTTGACAATTTAAGCATAGAAATAGCACCAGTTTTCTAAGAAATGTGGTTTTAAGTCTCGGTTGCTAAGTTGTGGTGTCAAACCGATCATATGCTTAGTTATTTTAACAAGCAACCTTAGCATCCATATCTATTTTTATCAAGAATTACTAAAGTGCTAATTCTATACATGCATTTTAAACAGATAAAAGTGATAAACTGAACCATTCATTTCATGAAATATGATCATTTACAATAGTACCAAATATTCAATCCATCCATAAAACAAGTGACTAAAATACAAAAACTTCAAGTATCCTCAATCAATGTGTAACGCCCCAAACCTACCTTGGACGACATTACAATCTATAAACCATTCACATCATGAGGGCAACTAAATAAATTCATCATTTAAGAAATTTCCTTCATCAAATATAACATTTACAATATTATCCCAAAAGAATAGGCCAATTATAGCCATTACATCCCAAAAAGAATGTGATTGACTATGATATTTATATCCCAAAAGAATCACATTTAAACTTGCAGCGGAATCACAAAAGAGTAGTCTTTACATAATCTCAAAAGAAATTTTTTAGTCTAGCTCCTAGGAGAGTATAACTCTAGACATCCACCTCAGGATCCACAAACCCGTCTAGTGGAGCTTCCCAATGTGTTGGCTCCTCAACCCCGAGCTCTTCCTCTAGATCACAATTTGAAAAAT
>CAUOFW020008614.1:95058-109757 GCA_963454935.2 Ilex paraguariensis
AAATACTAGGAAGTGTCCAAAATCCTTTTTACCCAAATTCTCTCTAAAATGTGCTTTCATTCTGGAGTACTTCCAAACTTCTACAACATACCCTATTACCTCAACTAACCTTTTTATTTCTACTCTTATAACCTACATAGTTCATGCATACATCATTACATATATTAGCATTTCAAAAACACAATTACATTGTTATATAAAGATACGAATGTGGGAGTTTACACAATGACCCAAAGAGAAACAAACATCCACCAAAGAAGAGGCAAATTTCCACAACAAACTGCAATTATCCACAAGAATCACAAAGAAGAAACTCCTCCACTGAAGGAACAACAACAAACTTTAAGTACAGAAACCCCCAAGAAACTACCAAAGAAGAAATCTTATCCAAAGAAGCAACAATAATCACAACCAAAATCAAGAACAGAAATAAATCACCTCCACCAGGTCTACCATCGCCACCAACTCCACCCCTCATTAGGCAAAGGATCTCATCTTGCTTAGCTTCAATGCTAAGCATGATGTCTCGTAAAGAACGCTGGGTACTCGTGCTAGGGCCTGCCTCTTGTGTCTGTGCCTGGTCTCTCTCTTCCTCCGCATCGAGCCCATCCTGCACCTCATCCACTCCTTGGGTAGGTGGCACCTCTTGTCTAGCCACTAGGGTACCACTATGCCCTTGGCTCCTCCTAAAGGACGCCTTGTTCACTAGTCCCATTGGCTTTTGGATCTCCATCTCGGGCTTTACCCTTACCCCATGATCTTTGCACATCTTTATGACTAGGGTGCCAAATGGGAGGGAGTTTCTTTTCATGTCACAACCTTTCTTCATTTATGTCAAAATAAGGGAGGGAGATCGATACTGTGGCCTTTTCCAAGTGCATATAATAGACGGGCCATGTCGGGCAGGATTTCATTCTTTCATTCGATCGGGACAAGGTTTGAGATCGCAATCAAATTTAGCATTTTATACTTATCTGTGAGTTCTCCTTGTCGAAGACAACTCCGCCCCAACCAAGCAAAATCAGTCACCCCTGTCAACTCTGTTCCGACCATATTCATCGCTACGTTCTTCCTTGGGGGGTATGTTGGATTATGCACCCGAGGCACTTCTTGCCTCAACTCCCTAATGTAGCCCTCATGCACATCCACATGGACTCCACTTACATACATTTTTATTTCCCCGTTGATGATCTCGGTGTTGGAGTAAAACTCCAACACCAAGTCAACAACGCCTTCTCCCCCGTTCCTCAAGTACAACACCCAATTCCTCCTCTCCATCTCCGGCAATATACCCAAATCCACAAAATCAGTCAACACCACATCACGTTCACACACTATAGCATGGTTTCGAAAATAATTCTCATACTTGTCAGCTTTGAGGGCGCTGGGGAATCAAGTTCGGTCATATCTCCTCACTACTGGCCTTCTTTCCTTATTGTTAATGATTTCCTCCACCATGTTTGGCTCTTGATTTATTGGATTGCACCTGGCAGGTAGCTTGACCCTTGGAGGCATGGTTTCGATTTTGAGCTTAAGAGGGCTTTGAAAGTCTTGATTTTTTTTGAGGGATTGAGGTTTTTTGGATGTGGGAATGGCTTTGGGAAGGTTAATTTTAGGTGGAAATGAGGAATGAGGAGTGTTTTGAGGCCTAGGTAATGAAAAGAGGGCTTTAGGGTTTGGGGGTTTTGGAATGGGGAAGACGGTCTAGGCTTTTATAGCCTGAGAAGTGACTTACGAATGTGGGTAACGTTTGAACGTGTTTTGAAAGATTTTAGACAGATCGTTCGAACGTGAGTGGCATTCGAACGTGGTAAGGTCCCAGTACTTTTGAGTTCTGTCAAAGACCAAAGTACTGTAAGCTCTTCTTGTTCGAACATTTTACTGGCATTCGAATGTGTGGTTATCGTTTGAATGGTCTATCGGTGTTCAAACGTTGAGAGCTCCTAGTACTTTTGTTTCTATCAGAGATATCATCAGAGGCTGAGTACTGCAAGCAGGTGACGTTCGAACCAAAAATTTTCATTATACACAAACAGAGAGATGTTTATACACACAAGTTTGAACCAAAAACTTTCATGGCATCTTAGGACAAGTCCCTACCCACGCTTTAGATTGGTATTTTGGGACGTTCCTTACTTGGCCCATATTTTCATTTCAGTCAAAAGAGTTTGTACAAAAATATTTTTACACATTTTACAAAAATTCAGGCCCTTGGCTTTCATCCCAACAAAATACAATTTTTCACAGAGAATAATCTAATCCAAGTCTCCCTCTGTATCCGTGTAGTTAGAACAACCAGTGACTCTCCCAATTTCCTTTCTCATAAACTGGTTAAGCAAAGTACCAAAATAGCATGGCATCTTAGGGTAATCCTTACTCAACCCATTCACTATCTAGTCTAATCGATCGAGTGCACGACCAGAAATTGGTTCAGAACACTGACTATGTCTTTTCTCGTGAAAGACTCTACCACACTTTTTACAGGCACCAAAATTTTTGGAATGATGACGTTTAGCAAAAGTGTTTTTGCCACAGAGGGGTTTCGCTTGCTCTTCTCGGATCTTATTCTTTCTTACCATTCTTGCTTTTCTCATGATCACAACATGCACATCAGATGGAAAAGTGTACAAAACTCCTAGACTAAACCAAAAAAAGTTTAACATCCATGCTTTCTACACTTTAAGACTCATTATTTGGTTTTTTAACGTCTACTAGTCACAAAGACGATTAAAGTTGACTCACAGAAATAATCATTAATTTATACAAAATATAAGGCAAGGTACACAATATGATTAGAAATAGCAACAACAACATCAAAAATAAAAAATTTACAAGCACAAAATATGAACTGTTTTCACCCCCAACCTAAACTGAACATTGTCCCAAATGTTTCGAATTTACTGCTATGTTGAACTTGGAGATGAGGTTGAAAGGTAGAGATCTGTTCATCTGCCAAAATCTACAAGCAAAAATACACAAATCAATGATCTCTACGTAGATTTGGGTTTTCGCTAGGATACAAACCCTTGATTTTGAGTACAAACAGAAGAAGAAGAGCCATATACACATAGAGTAAACACATGCAGATCATGAGAAAACTATTGGGAGTTGGGTCGTGTTTATAGAGGATCGCTAACAATGAAGAAGAAGAAGAAGAAGAAGAAGAAGAAGAAGAAGAAGAAAGAAAGAAAGAAAAAGGGAAAGATGGTGGGAAAAGAAAGAAAAAGGGTGGGGGCCTTATAAAGGTGCTCCTGTGGGTGGGGTTTGATCAAGTTTTTCTTGATCCGACCCTTTTTTGTGTCGACATGCACTAATCTCGAAGGGATATTCTGGATTCATTAAAAGAATGGTCTCCAAATTTTTCATAAAGTTCTCCAAAAATGGTTTCAACTACTGACCATTAACAATAAAGATATTACCGTTCGATGGGTTTTTCATTTTTACTGCTCCGTGTCCAAACACGTTTTTAACAATATAAGGCCCTGTCCATCTTTATCTTAACTTACCAGGAAAAAGGCTGACTCTTGAATTAAACAACAAGACTTTTTGAGAAGGTTCAGAAGACTTTCGCAAAAAATTTTTGTCATGAAAAATTTTCATCTTGGATATCGCAATTTTAGCATTCTCATATGCTTCATTTCTCAAATTCTCGATTTCGTTAATTTGTAGTTTTCTTGAAAGTCCGACCTTGTCTGGGTCACTATTCATTGCTTTAATGGCCCAATATGCCCTATGCTCTAGTTCGATAGGTAGGTGACAAGGATTGCCATAGACTAATCGATAAGGAGACATGCCTAAAATTATTTTAAACACAGTGCGATATGTGATTTGATCCGAAATGTGTACACCCAAGTGTAGACGGTCAAGTTATAGTAATAATCCAGTTAAGTCCGGAGTCGAATCTACAGGGAACTATGATTGGTGTTTTGAAGTGAGCAATAATAGAGACCAAGTAACTGAAAATTTTGAGAGTTTGGAGTGATGGGGTTTCTTGAACAGAGTAGAAGATTCTTTTCAAGAATTTTCTAGACAAAATATAAGATTCTCAAAATATAACAGCCACCCTTTAGTTCGAGGATCAGGGCATATAATTGACTATCTGGTTTATTATGTTTGTGCTTTATAACTCAATTGATCGAAAAATAAAGATGGACTATGAGAATTAAGCACATGATTTCGATGCCTTTCTAGAAGTTTACAAGAATTGTCTGTACCGAGACTTAACCCGTCTACAAACAAGCAAGTATTTCTACAAGGCATCCAACCAGGGTATTAATGGTCCAT
Source organism: Ilex paraguariensis (assembly GCA_963454935.2). Taxonomy (NCBI): domain Eukaryota; kingdom Viridiplantae; phylum Streptophyta; class Magnoliopsida; order Aquifoliales; family Aquifoliaceae; genus Ilex; species Ilex paraguariensis. Next base: position 99,343 of record CAUOFW020008614.1, read on the forward strand.
CCTTTGAATAAAGCGCAATAATAGTGGAGATTGAAAGGTTGTCATGAAGAGCTAGTAGGGGTGCTTGCCTTGAACCAATAAGTCTTTCTATGTAGGAGTCATCCGTATCATAGAAGGAGCCCTTGGTTATACAAAGTACCTAAACTTTTCTAGATGCATTCAATCATCCAATGAGCAAGTGGAATATAAAGCATTAAAGCATAAAGGAGTTGCACAAACATAACTTCTGGATAATCTTTGCATATTCATCACCTTTTACTAAAGAGTGAATGAGGAACTACTCACTCTTCATGCCCTTGACAGAGCTAGAAAAGTGAGTGATACTCATCCCTCAAAGTAGAGGAGCTACTAAGTGAAGCAAACTAAACAAAGAGCTTATCTTCAATGAAGAATAAGTGAATCACTTTCCACCCTTCACGGCTTTGGTAAAGCTCTAAAAAGTGGAAGAGTTTCACTCTTTTAAGAAAGAAGGACGCTCAAGCAATGGAAGTGAAATACATGAATAATAAAAGTAGAAGAAAGCTAGTTACTTTTAAAGGGTTTCCACCACAACTAAAAGATTAGATATCTCTCTTGATACTTGTAAATAAAAGCAAGTACAACTACAAGGGGAGTCTAAGCCTCCATCATGGTTGTCACAACATAAATGTAAAGACTTAACATAAATAAATAATAGACTTCAACTACAAGGGGAGTCTAAACCTCCATCATGGTTGACACTAAAATGAAACAAGCAATGTATACAAACTAGCTTTCAAAGTTACAAGAGAAGAAAAATTGCTAAGAAGAGAAGCTCTCTATTTTACAAGAAAAAAAGGATGCCCTTTAAGCTCCCAACATGAGAGTATTTATAGGCGAGGAAGGGAAGGGTGGAGATAGGAGATAAGAGAGGATGAGTGAATAGTGTTTGTCACCTATGAAAACCAACTACTTTGCAAGCAGTCTATGGAGGACGTTCAAACGTGAATCGATGTTCGAACGTTGTCTTTTGTTTTGCTTTAGGGACGTTCGAACGTTGTCTGTCATTTGAACGTTTCTTCTAGTCTTGCTTTATAAGCGTTCGAATGCTAGATGGGGCCTGACCTTTTCCACTCAAGTGGTCTTCTGTCAAAGTTCATTTCCACACTCTATGCAGAAGTCTGTTCTTCAAATGATTCCAAGGGAAGTTCGAACGTTGAATGGCGTTCGAATGTGGTACTCAAGTGTACTTTTTTCCTTGTTTGCTGCAACACGCCATGTTTCATCAGTTTGGCCGTCAATCAACTCAAGTGGACGTTCAAATGTTGTCTGAAGTTCGAATGTGGTACTCAAGTACCTCAGGGTTCTGGTGCTAGACTGCAACACACTGTGTCTCAGCAGGCTGGTTCTGTCATAGTTCAAATGGACGTTCGAACGTGAGTTGGCGTTCGAACGTTCTTGCTTTGTTCCAAGCCTCTCCAATTTCATTCCCTAATGTGCTGGTGCGATATTCAAGCACTACTTTTGTTGCCCTCGAGCCCTTTGTTCACTTTAGAACCTGAAATATCCTTACTTGAACTCCATCAAAGTACAATTAGTCCTAAAAAGGCATAATAATGTGCTACATTTAAGTACTAATCACACCCCCAACCTAAATATTACTAGTCTCTAGTAAAATAACATAAATAGAATACAAATCTATTTCTAATGCCTTTTTCCTAGGTCATCCAGTTGCATTTAGCTTATGCAACAAGCTGTTGAACCGCTAGGTTTACTATAGTGGACGAGTGTTATCTCGTGAGGGTTTTCAGTGAAGCTACCCTCAAACTTCAGTAGAACAAATGTGTATGTGAGATTGCTGCCTAAAAAATGAAATAACATCATTGTCGTTGGGACACTCAACCTTCAATCGTGACTTATCCCCTCCATTTCTTTTCCATTGGTACTTACTTTATGCAAAAATTAGAACTTGTTACATCAGCATTTGGAATTCCCTGAGTAGTAGGATGGTCATTCTAGAAACAAGAATTGGTCTATAACAATCATTCCCTTTTTTCCACCTTTCATGGATAGCTTTGATTTCACAAACCTTTCTCGGAATGCTCTCATCAAAACAAATCGTTCCGATTATAGTGACTTATCTCTCAAAGGAACATGTGATCAAAAGATGGCCAGTCAAAAAATCTCATGCATAATTAGTATAAGAGTGAAGTTTTGAGGAAAACAAACTTAACCTTGGCATAATCTCATGGAAGAATATTGATGCCAATAAAGAAATTCTAGTTAACACATGCATATGCATCACACTTGAGATCACCTAGGGCTTTTTGTTGGTTGTAATGGGGCTAGAGGTCAGTGACTAATGAAAGGACGTTAATGGTGATCAAAAGCTATATTTTTACGCAGTGTTGTACACCTCCTTCTAGTTTCTCGATATTTTGCCTGGGAATGGGATTTCTTTCTTTCATTTCTCCCATTTTTCACTTTCTTGGCAATTCCCTGTCTCATAGTATCTTTTCTCTTTCGGCTTTTTCCATCGATTTTCCTTTTATTGAACAGTAGCTACCATTGTCTTTTCTATTTTTCTTGCCTTTCTATATCATATTGATTTGTAAGAGGGTGCAAGAAATTAGATAGCAAGGTATGGTAAATATATGCTTTTGTGTTTTGGTCATCACACGGGTTTTTTCGAAAAAGAACTCATTCATTTTTAAGTCTCAAGCATGACTAACTAGGGATATACTTTTGTAAAAGAATTAGCTAAGGCTCAAAGTCGATCCAAAGATGGTCTAAGATCCTTTCTCAAGTATGTGCCTATGTACGTGTATGCAAAAGTTCCCTGTTGGTTATGAAAATAGATCACTTTAGTTGCATCAATCAAAGCAAGGTTAATGAGATTATTGGAAGAGATCGGAAATGAAAGAGCTTCATTTGAGTAATTGTTGATATCCTCTCAAAAATCACCATAAAGCTCTAGACTTACCATGGTTTCCTTTGTCATGTCCACTGATTATGTTAGGTGTTTCAAGGAATGTAGGTTATATAGCAATTCCATTTTCTAGTCTGATCACCTTGTACCTTAAGAATAACAAATACTTATGTACATTTGATAATTTAAGCATAGAGGTAGTGCTAGGTTTCCAAAAAAATGAGGTTTAGGTCTTGATAGTTAAGTTGAGCTGTCAAACTGATCACGTGCTTAATCATTTTCACAAGCAATCTTAACATCCACATCTGTTTCGTTATTTATTAACAAGAATTAAATTGCTAATCTTATACATGCATTTTAAACAAATAAGAGAGAGATAAACTAAATCATCCATTCCATAAAAGATGATGTGTTTACAATGGTACCAATGATTCAATCATCCACAAAAACATAACTTCATTTATCCACAAGAAACTACAAAGATAAACATCCACCAGAACAAATATCCACCATTATCTACAAAATATCCCCAAAAACCTCAAAGAAGAATCATAAGAAGCAACAAACATCCACAAGGACCCTCAAAGAAGAAATTTTTATCAAAGAAGAAACAAATAATAACCCCAAACAAGGACAAAAATCAACTTCCTTCATCTCAAGAACATAAATAATCATCTCAATCCTCTCCTCCATCTCCACCAGCACCACCATCTCCACTAGCACCACCAAGCCCACCACTCAAATAGCCAAGAATCTCCTTCTGCTATCGAAGAATCTTGGCTTGGTTGGCCTCGATGCCAAGCATAATATCTTGTAGTGATCTGTGGGTGCTGATGCTTGCCGCCTCCTGTGTTTGCATATGCTCTCTCTCGCTAATTCCTTCTCCTCCTCTGCATCAAGTTCGTCTTGTACCTCATCAACTCCCTGGGTTGGTGGCACCTCTTGTCTTGCTGTTGGGGGTGTTATTATGCCCTTCGCTTCTCTTGAACGAGCCTTTGTTTAATGGCCCCATTGGCTTTTGAACTTCCATTTCAGGCTTTACCTTGACCCCATTATCAGTGCATATCCCAGTCACCAAAGTGCCAAAAGGGAGTGCACTCTTTTTCGCATCACACCCCTTCTTCATTTCACGTAGAATCAATGAGGGGAGGTCGATGCTATGCCCTTTTTCTAGTGCATAGAGCAAGCGAGCCATTTCAGGCAAAATCTCATTTTTCCCTCCTATGGGGGCTGACTTGATCTAAAATGTGTACATCCAAGTGCAGGCGGTCAAGTTGTAGTAATAATTCGGTGAAGTCTGGAGTCGAATCCACAGGGATCTATGATTAGTGTTTAGAAGTAAGCAGTGATAGAGACCAAGTAACTAAAAATCTTGAGGATTTGAAGTTGTGGGATTTCCTGAATAGAATATCAAATTCTTTCCAAGAGTTTTCTAGACAAAAAATAAGATTCTCAAAATGTAACAACCACCTTTTAGCTCAAGGATTAGAACATATAATTGATTATCTGGTTTATTATGCTTGTGCTTTATGACTCAATTAACTCCCTTGTCAACAGCAAGTTAATCGGAGGATAAAGATGGACTATAAGGATTAAGCACATGATTCTGATGCCTTTTTAGAAGTTTACAAGAATTGTCTGTGCCGATACTTAACCTGTCTACAAACAAGCAAATGTTTCTACAAGACATCCAACCATGACATTGATGGTCCATTCTTTGAATAAAGCTCAATAATGTTGGAGATTGAAAAGATGTCATTAAGCTAGCCGGAGTGCTTGCCTTAATGTTGGGTTTTTCTATGCAGGAGTCTTCCGTATCATAGAAGGAACCCTTGGTTATACAAAGTACCTTAACTTTTCTAGATGCATTTAATCATCCAATGAACAAGTGGAATATAAATCATTAAAGCATAAAGGAGTTGCACAAACATAACTTCCAGGTAATCTTTACATATTCATCACCTCTTACTAAAGAGTGACTGAAGAACTACTCACTCGTCATGGCTTTGGTCATGCTAGACAAGTGAGTGATATTCATCCCTCCAAGTAGAGGAGCTACTAAGTGAGAGTATAATAAACGAAAAACTAATCTTCAATGAAGAATAAGTGAATTACGTCCCACCCTTCACGGCTTTGGTAAAGCTTTAGAAAAGTGGAAGAGTTTCACTCTTCTAAGAAAGAAGGAAGCTCAAGCATTGGAAGTGAAAGACATAAATAACGAAAGTAGAAGAAAGCTAGTTACTTTTGAAGGGTTTCCACCACAACCAACACTTGAGCTATCTCTCTTGATACTTGTAAATAAAAGTAAGTACAACTACAAGGGGAGTCTAGGCCTCCATCATGGTTGTCACAATATGAATGTAAAGACTTAGCATGAGTAAATAAAAGACTTCAACCACAAGGGGAGTCTAAGCCTCCATCATGGTTGATACAAATGAAAACATAGACATAGATAAGAAATGTTCAAGAACTAGATTACTTAAAACTTTCTACTTTACAAGAGAAAAGATTGTTCCCTCATTTACTCTACAAGAGGAAGAATGCCCTTTATGCTCCCAACATGGGAGTATTTATAGGCAAGGAAAGCTAAGGGGGGTAGGAGATAATAGAGGATGAGTGAATAGTATTTGCTGCCCATGGGAATCAACTATTCCGCAGGCAGTCTGCAGAGGATATTCGATCGTTATCTAGCATTCGAACGTTAAGTCTGTCTTTTCTTGAATGACGTTCGAACATGATATGGCGTTTGAACGTTTTCTGTGTCTTTGCTTTGAGGGCGTTGGAACGCCAGATGGGGTCTGATTCCTTCCACCCAAGTGGCTTGTGGTCATTGACTTGGTCACTTCCATATGTCTTGAAAAACCTTGACTTTACACTTAACAGCTTGGTCCTCAATCACTCAAGACAACATTTGAATGTGGATTGACGTTCGAACCTTGTACTCAAGTACTTCTGTTTTGTGGTTCTTGCAGCATGCCAGGTTCCAGTGGGGTAGTCTTCTCAGGATTCCAGAGGACGTTTGAACATGATACTCAAGTACCTCTGTATTTCCCTTTTGTTGACTGCAACATGCCATGTCTTAGCAGTTGGTATTGGCAGGATTTCAAAGGACGTTTGAACGTGGGTTGACGTTCGAACGTTCTTGCTTTGTTCCAACCTTCTGCAATTTTGTTCTCTATTGTGCTGATGTTACATTCAAGTGTGATTTTTGTTGTTCTTGAGCCTTTGTTCACTTTAGGACTTGAAATGTCATTACTTAAACTCCATCAAAGCACAATTAGTCCAAAAAGGCATAGTAAAATTTGTTAACTTTACGCACAAATTTGGGGCTACGTTAGATACCGCAATCAAATTTTGCATTTTGTTCTTGTCAGTGAGCTCCCCTTGTTTCAAAAATCTCCTTCCTCCCCATGAAAAGTTAGCCATCCCTGTCAATTCCTTTCCAACCCTATCCAATGCAACATTCTTTTTTGGTGGGTAAGTTGGGTGTTGCACCTGAGGCACCTCTTTCCTTACTTCCAAAATATATACCTCATCTACATCGATGTGGGTGCCTCTTACGTATGTTCGGATGGTGCCGTTGATGATCTCGGCGTTGGAGTAGAACTCCCTCACCAAGTCAACAACGACATCCCCACCATTTCTCAAAAACCACACCTATTCCCTCTTCTCCATTTTCTCCAAAATTCCCAATTTTGCAAAGTCAGTAACAACTACATCCCTTTTCACGAACTATAGCATGGTTTTGAAAGAAATTCTCGTACCTTTCAGCTTTGAGTGCACTGGGAAACCTTGTTCAATCATACCTCATCCTCATTTGCCTCCCCTCTCTTTCCTCAATCACTTCTTCTACAAAGTTAGGTTCTTGGCTTATTGGTGGATTGCGCCTTGCAGGAAGCTTAACCCTAGGCATTGTGTTTTTCTTAGTTTTGAGCTTGAGAGGGTGTGAAAATCTTGAGTTTTCTTGTGAAGATGATGATTTTGGGTGTGGAAATGAGTTTGGGATGGTTGTTTTCTGGTAGAATTGAGGAATGGGTGGAGTTTTGAGGACTGGGGAGTGAAAAAGGGTTCCAGGTTTTAGAAGATTTTGGAGGTTTTGAACTGGGGAAGATGCTCTAGGCTTTTATAGTCTGAGGAGGAACGTTCAAACGTTCATGTCATTCGAACATGGTTAGCTCCCAGTACTTTTGAGTTATGTGAAAAACCAAAGTATTGTACACAAGCGACGTTCGAACGTTAATTGGCGTTCGAACGTTGAACCAAAATTAAAAAAAATTCTACACTACTCTACACACAATCACAGAAGTTTATATATAAAAAATTTGAACCAAATTTCATGGCGTCTTAGGACAAATCCCTACCCATGCTGTAGGTTGGTATTTTGGGACATTCCTTACTCAACCCATGTTTTCATTTCAGTCAAAAGAGTTTATACAAAATATAAAGGATTTTTACACTTTTTTACAAAAATTTGGACCCTTGGCTTTCATCCCCAATAAAAGTAAATTTTTCCATAGTTTTAAAAAGAAGTCTAATCCGAGTCTTTGTCTGTCTCTGTGCCTTTTGAACAACTAGTAACTCTCCCAATTTTCTCTCTCACAAACTAGTTAAGCAGAGTATCATAATAGGATAGAGTGTCAAGATAATCCTTATTCTACCCATTCACTATCCAGTCTAATCGATTGAGTGTGCAACCAGAAATTGGTTTAGAACATTGGTTATATTTCTTCTCATGAAAGACTCTACCACACTGTTTATAGGCACCAAGTCTTTTGGCACGACGATGTTTAACAAAAGTGCTTCTGCCGCACCGGGGTTTTGTTTGTTGTTCTCGGATCTCATTCTTTCTCACCAATCTTTCTTTTCTCATGATCATAGTATGCATATCAGAAGGAAAAGTGCATAGAACTCCCAGACTAAACCAAAAAAGTTTAACATCCATACTTTCTATAGTATTAAGACTCACTATCTGGTTCTTTAACGTTTGCCAGTCATAAAGACGATCAGAGATGACCCACAAACATAACCATCAAAATGCAAAACATGGTAATCAAAATACAGTACACAATTTGATCAAGAATAGCAAGAACAACAACATAAATTTAAAAATTTTATGCAGGAAAATTTTTCTACGGGCACATATGAACTATAGTTCTCTCCCCCAACCTAAACTGAACATTGTCCCCAATGTTTTGAATTTACCAATATGGTGAGCTTTGGATATGAGGTTGAACGGTAGAGATCTTGTTTATTAGCCGAAACCTACAAGCCAAATACATAAATCAAACATCTTGTTGCAGATCTGGGTTAGGATGAAAACCTTTGATTCTTAGTGTAGATAGAAGAATCATAACCATGTGCAAATAGAGTAAACACACGCAGATCATGAGACAAAGGACTGGGTCTTCGGGTAGTATGGTCATGAGGTTGTTGGGGTTGTGTTGCATTTTACAGAAGGTCATGAACAGCAAAGAAGAAGAAGAAGACAAAGAAAAAAGGGGAAAGGGAAAGAAGTGCGTGGAAAGAGATGAAAAGGGGATGAGGGCATTATAAAGGCGGTGGTGTGGTTTGGGTTGGACCGGGTTTTCCCTGACCAATCTTTTTTTGTGTCGGCAAGCACTTTTCTCGAAGTGATGTTCTGGATCCATTAAAAGAATGGTCTCCACATTTTTGACAAAGTCCTCCACAAAGGGGTTTCAATCGTTGACCATTGACGGTAAAGATATTACCGTTTGATGGGTTCTCCCCTTCCACTGCCCCATGTTCAAACACTTTTTTGACAATGTATGGTCCAGTCCATTTGGAATTCAACTTACCAGGAAAAAGGTGGAGTNGTTCTCCCCTTCCACTGCCCCATGTTCAAACACTTTTTTGACAATGTATGGTCCAGTCCATTTGGAATTCAACTTACCAGGAAAAAGGCGGAGTTGAAAAGTAGAACTTTTTGATCAGGTTCAAAAGACTTTCGCACTATGTTCTTGTCATGAAAAATTTTCATCTTGGATTTTGCAATCTTAACATTTTCATATGCTTCATTTCTCATTTCCTCCAATTCATTAATTTGAAGTTTTCTTGCTAGTCCGACTTTGTCCATGTCATAGTTCATTGCCTTAATAGTCCAGTATGTCCTATGTTCTAATTCCACAGGTAGGTGACAAGGCTTTCCATAGACTAATCGGTAAGGAGACATGCCCAAAATTGTTTTACAAGCAGTACGATATGCCCAGAGTGCATCAGTTAGTCTTGACGACCAATCTTTTTGNTGTCCATGTCATAGTTCATTGCCTTAATAGTCCAGTATGTCCTATGTTCTAATTCCACAGGTAGGTGACAAGGCTTTCCATAGACTAATCGGTAAGGAGACATGCCCAAAATTGTTTTACAAGCAGTAGGATATGCCCAGAGTGCATCAGTTAGTCTTGACGACCAATCTTTTTGGTCTAGATTTACCATTTTTTCTAAAATTAATTTGATCTCCCGATTAGCTAATTCAGCCTATCCACTAGTTTGTGGATGGTATGGAGTTGCAATTTTGTGAAAAATCAAGTGTTTTTTCATCAGATTCCAGAAAGGTTGATTACACAAATGAGCACCCCCATCACTTATGATGGATTTTGGGATTCCAAATTGGGATAAAATATTTTCTTTTAAAAACTTGATCACTATTTGATGATCATTATTCCGACATGGAATTGCCTCAACCCATTTGGATACATAGTCTACGATTACTGTTGTCCGAATTTGATATTGACAATTTACGTGCAATTATACACGATCAACAAGTAATAAAGTGATAAGTAGAGTATCGTTTTCACAGAGAAATATTGCTAATAATATCCAAGTACTAACTTTGTATCAATTCAATTTTATTTAAACAATTAAACTTGAACTATGGAATGACTAAATTAAAAACTAAATCTAAACTTAACAATCAAGGGTTGAATTTACTAGATAAAAAAATTTAAGATTACAACTTCTGCTAATGCTTCGTATAAATCTCTTCACTCTCTTTCCAGTTAATTGATCAAAATAAGTTGTTAACTGAGAACTCAAAGTTATTTATCAAACCTCTTCCGATAGTTAGATAAAGTTATCTCTCCCAATTAAATTACTATATTCCTATGCAAAATAAGTTAGAATAGATTCATTAAGTTCAAACTCTCATAAAAGTTACACATGACATATAGGTATATTCCTATCCTATACATAAACCCAACAATTCAATCCTAAGAAGAATTAACTATACACATGTCATCATATTCTGATCTATCTCTAAAATTCATATCCCAATTTCATCTAAGGAATCAAATTATTTGTTGGCCACACAATCATATATTATGCACAAAATATGACAAACAACTCATGTACGATCAATAGAACTAGAAACGAGAGTAGTTCAATTTAACTAGACATAGGTTCCGTTGCAATCTTAATAAGAATTTAGTTTATAATGTAATTAAAAAACATCATTCTAAAATTGAACAACATCTTAGAAAATCAAGAAATAAAAGTAAGAGAAAAGAATGAA
>CAUOFW020008614.1:116807-134307 GCA_963454935.2 Ilex paraguariensis
CCAAAAACTTGGCTTAATCCAAAATGTGTACACCTAAGTGCAGGTGGTCAAGCTATAGTAATAATCCGGTTAAGGCTGGAGTTGAATCCATAGGGAATTATGATTAGTGTTTTGAAGTAGCAGTGATAGAGACCAAGTAACTGGAAACCTTCAAAGTTTGAAGTTATGAGATTTCCTGAATAGAATATATGATTCTTTCCAAGAGTTTCTAGACAAAATATAAGATAAATTCAAATGTAAAACAATCACCCTTTAGCTCGAGGATTAGAACATGTAGTTAATCGCCCGGTTTATTATACTTCTGTTTTATAACTCAATTAACTCTCATGTCAACAACAAGTTAATCAGAAGATAAAGATGGACTATGAGAATTAAGCACATGATTCTGATGCCTTTCTAGAAGCTTACAAGAATTGCCTGTGCTGAGACTCAATCCGTCTACAAACAAACAAGTATTTCTACAAAGCATCCAACCATGACATTAATGTCTCATTCTTTAGATAAAACACAATAATGGTGGAGATTATAATGTTGTCATGAAGATCTAGTCGGGGTTCTTGCCTTGAACCAACGAGTCTTTTTATGCAAAAGTCATCCGTGACATAGAAAGATCTCACGGTTATACAAAGTACCTTAGCTTTGCTAAATACATTCAATCATTCAATGAGCAAGTGAAATATAAAGCATTAAAGCATAAAAGAAATGCACGAATATAACTTTCGGATAATTTATAAATATTCATCACCTCTCACTATAGAGTGAATGAGGAACTACTCACTCTTTATGGCTTTGGTAAAGTTAGAAAAGTGAGTGACACTCATCCCTCCAAGTAGAGAACTTACAAGGTAAAATACAATAAGCGAAGAGACGATCTTCAATGAAGAATGAGTGAATCACGTTCCACCTTTCACGGCTTTGGTAAAGCTCTAGAAAAGTGGAAGAGTTTCACTCTTCTAAGAAGGAAGGACGCTTAGGCAATGGAAGTGAAAGACATGAACAATAGAAGTAGAAGAAAGCTAGTCACATTTGGAGGGTGGCTTCCTCAACCATGAAATGGAGGGTTGCTTCCTCAACCAACATATGAACTAACTTCCTTGATACAAACAAATATAACATACATCTAACTACATGAGTGGGAGTCCCTCCATCAAGCTTTTGACTAGTTCTTGGTGTAGTCTAAGCCTTACAAACCAAGTTCTAGCCTTTTACAAGAACTATCCTCCCCCTCCCAAAGGCTCTCCCAAGGGGAGTATTTATTGGCAAGGAGGAGGGGGAGACAAGGGAGTGTGAAGGATTAGTGTATGCTGCCCAAGTCCAAGTGAAAAGCAACCTACTCTACTGCCTGTCTGTGGTGGACGTTCGAACGTGAGTTGGCATTCGAACGTTGTCTTTGTTTTCCCCTACGGGTGTTCAAACGTTGTTTGGGGTTCAAACATTTATGCTATCTTTCCTTTGTGAGTGTTCGAACGCCAGATGGGGTTTGACCTTCTCACTCAAGTGGCCTGTGGTCTTCTATGGAGACCTATTTCCACACTCTATGCATATCTTGGCACCTTGCACTTATCACCTGGTGTTCAATCAATTCAAGTGGACATTCGAATGTGATACTCAAGTACCTCAGAGTCTTCTTTCTTGGCTACAACACGCCATCTCTTAGCAGTCTGGACTTCAATCAATTCAAGTGGACGTTCGAACGTGAGTTGGTGTTCTACTGTGGTACTCAAGTACCTCAGAGTCTTCTTTCTTGCCTGCAACACGCCATCTCTTAGTAGTCTAAGCTTCAATCAATTCAAGTGGACGTTCGAACATGAGTTGGCATTCGAACGTTCTTGGCTTGGTCCAAGCTTTTCTAATTTTGCTCCAGAATATGTTGGTGTTGCATGAAAGTTTGATATTCATCGCCTTTAGTCCTTTGTACAATTTATGGCCTGAAATGTCATCATTTAAACTCCATCAAAGTATAACTAGTCTTAAAAGAGCATAGTAATATACTAATTTTAACTACTAATCATGTACATCACTGTATCATGCATGAAGTATATAATTAGTAGATAGTATGGTATATAGCATTAGGTACCGTTTGGTGTTCATAACCATGAGCAATTTATAAGTGTAACGATCCATCAATATGGGAAGTATATATAACTTTAAAGCATAGTTAAAACATCAATATTTCCATAACTCAAATATTATCATACATATGTTCACCCTTCATCGAAGGGTATAAGTGGACTGCTCACACCCCATTGCTATAGATGAGCAAGAGGTGCGATACAGTTCCATTACAACACAAAATAAAATACAGCCAATCCATCATCAAGGAATAGTTGAAACACGACCACTCTTAATACCGGTTAGGGCACAAAAGTGGGAGAGGTTCAACTCTCAAATTAGAAAAGAATAACAAAAATGTAGAAGAAAGAAAAGCTATCTGAAAAGTAGGCTGGAAAGCTGATTGGAAGTGGTTCGGCAGGGCTTCGCTTTACTGTTTCTGACTCTTTCTCACTCACTAATTGTATCTGAATCACTGAACTGATTGGCAAAGACTCTCACTTTCCAGACTTTGCTCCACTCTCTCTGGCTTTCTCTATAACTAAATGCTAGAAATGAAACTACAGGGGGCTATTTACAGAGGCTGGAGAGGAGCTTGAGATGGTTGGGCTTGGGCTGATGATTAACCCTAATTAAGACATAATTTAATTAAGTTAATAGGTCAACTGTGTTAGTTAAATAAAATTAAACTAGTCAAAACAAGCCAAATTATAGTTAGTGTGTGAATTAGGGATAATGCATTGATTGTTGTTCTTTTCAGAGTTTTGTGTGTCAAAGCTACCAACTACTAGGGAGCCAATTGCGTCAAAGCTACAAACTACTGAGGAGCAAATTATCAAAGTTACAAACTATAGGGTGCCAATTATTAAAGCTACAAACTATAAGGTGCCAATTATCAAAAGTGAGGGGGATCAAAGTGTAATTCAAGCTCTCCCTTTTTGCCTATAAATAGCACCCCTTGGGTCTTGTAAAGGTCATCGTTTTTTCCTTGTATCATCTTTCTTGTAAAGAGCATCTTTTGGTAGTGGAACACCCTCCAAAAGTCATTATTGCTTTCTTTTATCATCTTTCTCATAAAGAGCATCTTTTGGTAATGAAAAACTCTCCAAAAGTCATTATGACTTTCCTGTATCATTGCTTTCTTGAAAAGAGCACCTTTTGGTAGTAGATAACCCTCCAAAAGTTATTATTTCTTTCTTTTCTTGTATTATTTCTTTCTTTTAATTTATTTTTTTCTTTTATTGTATTATTACTTTCTTTTATTGTATTATTTCTTTCATTTATTTCCATTGTCTTGAGATTCCTTCTTCTCTTAGACGAGTGAAACTCTTCTATTTTTCTGGAGCTTTACTAAAGTCGTGAAGTGTGGAACGTGATTCACTCATTCTTTGTCGAAGATTGGCTCTGTGTGTAATATGTTTTACCTTGCAACTCCTCTACTTGGAGGGATAAGTATCACTCACTTTTCTAGCTTTACCAAAGCCATGAAGAGTGAGTCGTTTCTCATTCAATCTTTAGTAAGATGTAATGAACATGTGTAATTATCCGGAAGTTATAATTGTACATTTCGTTTATGCTTAGCTCCAATCTTCATAATATCTTCTCATTACATTGTTGTCTTTACCTTAAGTATGAGTATCTAAGCCGTTAAGTTGGCTAATCTAGGGGAGATCTCCTCTTGGGTATGCCATTTCAACTCATTTTCTTTCTCCTCTTAGAGTACGATGGTTTGGTTTGACTGGGTATAGGGTGGACGAGATTGTGAGTCTTTGATATCCCGTAGACTTGTCACAGGTTATGCTTGGATCTTCACTTCCATCTCGTCCCTAGCTTCCCATGAATCAATCATACATCTATCCTCTATTGGAGGAATGATTCAAGTTGACTTAGTAATCCCATTGGAGTGAACCCTTTGGATTAGCCAACATTTTTCCCATTCCAATTTCGTTAAGAAAAAAATCACAAACCAAACTTCAACAATAAAAGATTTTACACTTTGTTTTTCACCAGAATCACCTTCAAAATGATTCACCTCATTCCTTGAGGAGATGACATTGGAATACAATTCCAAGTAAAACACGACAAGCAAAGGTCTTTCACACACACACACACACACACATATTTGATATTTCATTCATCCATCATTCTGTTGCCCTTTCTTTTGACATCATTCCAAGGGAGAGTGACACTCCCCTTCACACACACCATATATACATTGAGGGATGATGTCTGGAGGTTAGGATATTACAACGGAAATGATCAAGTAGTTGACCAATCAGGACATTTTGCTGCAGCTGCTGACCATTGGGAGAAGACCAGTAGGTTAAGGTGGTTTGCCTACTGTTCGAATGCCACCACCACCGTTCGAATGGTGGAAATCCATTGTTTTTGGTGTGCCATGCTTCCTTGATGTTTTGATGATATTACACTTTGATCCCCTTGCTGATATAGCTTTGACACTTTTCCCCTCTTTACTTTGGGGTATTAGTGCACAAAACCCTGAAAAATAACACTTTTAATGCATTAACCATAATTTACGCACTAATTTCATCTAATTTTACTATTTTAAGTTACTTCATTAACATAATTAACCTATTAATATAACTCATTAATGCACTAATTAGGGTTAATCAAGATCCTAGGTACTGGTACCACGCTCACTAGTACTGGTACAAGGTAAGCAGAATGCCTATGTACCGGTACCAAGCAACGAGGTACTGGTAGTTCCTCCAAAATTTAAAATAATTTTGCCAAACCTTCGGGTCTCGAGCCATTTTTTTTAAGGATGTAATTGGAGAAATTTTGATGGCAAATTGATGAATATGCGACCTTGGAACGGTCAAGTGACTGATATGCATACAGGTTATGCGTTTGGGATTGTTCTTGTACAAGGGAGATTTTGCCCAAACTCTGTGTTAGTTACGATCTCGATGAAGGGGATCTGATGACGGGGTGTTAGATCATACGACATACATAGGTATTTCCTCGGGTTGATGGGTGATCAACAGATTGAGAAAGGACCTCCGAATTTAGGGGCGTCATATATGCATGGACACCTTATGTGTTTTGCCATACTTATGCATCAATGCAACAAATGGCCAATTGCAGAAATGTAAACCACCATCAATTATCACAACTCAAGGCATCCCAAACCTAGATAGAATATTTTCTTTTAAGAATTTGACCACATTTCCTCTACACATTTAGACACGTAATCGATTGTCAGGAGTGTGTAAAGGTAGGCATAGGACACAGGGAATGGAACCATGAAATCGATGCCCCAACAGTCAAAAATTTCAATGACAAAAAAGAGAGTAAGGGGCATCATGTTCCTACAGGTCACATTTCCTAGCCTTTGACACCTATCACATTGTTTACAAAATGAAACACAACCGTTAAACAGTGTCAGTCAGATAAAACCATTTTGTGAAATCTTAGCTGAAATTTTCTTGGAAGAGAAGTGTCTACCACATGCTCCGAAATGGCAGAAGTAAAGGAGATCACATTGTTCATTCTATGGTACATATTGCCTCATGACTTGGTCAGGGGAATACTTGAATAGGTATGGATTGTCAAAGTAAAAGTACTTTACCCTTGCCATGAATTTTCTCTGGTCTTCTGGGCTCCAATGTGGGGACATTTGTTCTGTGGTAAGAAAATTAAAAATTTTAGCGTACCATGGACAAAATAAATATATAGAAAATAAATTCTAATTTGGGAAAGAGTCAGGGATAGGGATGTGCCCTTCAATGTCTTGGATAATAAGTCGTGCTAAATGGTCTACCACCATATTCTCAACTTCTTTTTTATTTTTGACGATCAAATGAAATTCTTGAAGGAGGAGGAGGATCCACCTAATGAGTCTCAGTTTGGCATCCTTCTTAGACAACAAATACTTTAAAGCAGAATGATTAGTATAGACTACTATAGGTGAACCAATGATGTGTGACTTGAATTTATTCATAGCAAACACTATAGCTAACAACTCCTTTTCAGTGGTGGTATAGTTCATTTGAGCTTCATTTAAAGTATTAGTAGTGTAGTATATGACATGAGGTTTTTTGTCTAGCCTTTGACCTAGCATTGAGCCGACTACGTAATCACTCACATCGCACATGAGCTCAAATAAGAGTTCCCAATTGGGTGGTTGCATGATTGGAGGTAAGATTAGCATACTTTTAAGTTTTTGAAAAGATGCCTCACAATCATTTGACCACACAAATGGGACATCCATTGCCAAAAAATTTGTCAAGGGTCTTGCCAATGCACTAAAATCTTTAATGAAATGATGATAAAAATCTGCATGGCCAAGAAACCACCTAATGTCTTTGATTGTCTTGGAAATAGGTAGATTGGAAATTGCTTCCACTTTAGAATTGTCCACCTCTATTCCCTTTGTAGACACAATGTGACCCAACACAATTCCATGAGTCACCATGAAATCACACTTCTCCCAGTCAAGCACCAAGTTATTCTCTTCACATCTCTCTAATACTCTCTCCAAGTTTCCCAAACATCCTTCAAAAGAGTCCCAAAACAATAAGCAGTCGTCCATGAAAACTTCCACAATCTTTTCCACCATGTCACTGAATATCCCCATCATACACCTTTGAAAAGTCCCCGAGGCATTGCATAGCCCAAAATGGCATTAGGCGATAGGCATATGTTCCAAAGGAGCAAGTGAATGTGGTCTTTTCTTGATCTTCCAGGGTGGTCTCTATTTGATTATAGCCGAAGTAGCTATTTAAGAATCAATAGAATAGATGTCCTACTACCCTTTTCAACACTTGANAGGAGCAAGTGAATGTGGTCTTTTCTTGATCTTCCAGGGTGGTCTCTATTTGATTACAGCCGAAGTAGCTATTTAAGAATCAATAGAATAGATGTCCTACTACCCTTTTTAACACTTAATCAAGAAATGGTAGCGAAAAATGATCCTTGCGAGTGCATGAGTTTAGCTTCCAATAGTCTATGCAAACTCTCCAACCGGTGACCACCCGAGTTGGAATCAATTCAGTCTCCTCATTGGCCACCACCGTTACTCCCAATTTTTTTGGTACTACTTGTGTGGTACTGACCCACTTACTGTCGGGAATCACAAAAAATGATTCCCACATCAAGTAGGTTGAGAACACTTCATCTCTAACCACATCCTTCATAATTGGATAGAGTCTCCTTTGTGCTTGTCAGGAAGGCTTGGTGTCCTCTTCAAGATATATTCTGTGAGTGCAAATGAGAGGGCTAATTCCCTTGATGTCAACAATAGTCCAACTGATCGCTCCTTTATGCTTCCTTAATACTCTCAACAGTTCTTCCTCTTGCTCCAACTCTAATGAAGAGCTTATCACCACTGAAAATGTTTGGTTCTCCCCGACGAATGCATATTTAAGTGTGGATGGAAATGAATTTAACTCCAAAGTAGGTGGTTGCACAGTGGATAAAAAAAAATTCTTTTCTTGTGGAGGCAATTTTTCAAATGTCGGGGTCCAAGTTCCCACCCCTTGCATAGTCTCCGATTCCAAATCCTTAGCAAACTCTGCCTCTCTCAAACTTGTGTTGCACAATAAGTCCATTTGATGCTTGACTAAGGTGTCAATCCTATTGATTTCATGAATTTTCTCATCATCCCCCGGTTGCTTACATAGGTTGAATACATTAAGATCCATTGCCATATTCCCAAATGCTATCTTCATTAGATAATTCCTACAAGTGATCACGACATTAGAAATTGCAAGAAAATGTCTACCTAGAATTACATGAATTTGTGTAGTGAGATTAGCAACGGGTGAGTGTCAAGCACAATGAAATCAATGGGAAAATAAATTTTGTCCACTTGGACCAACACATCCTATACTACTCCCCTTAGTGGTCTCAAGTTACGATCTGCTAGCTGAAAAGTGATGGAGGTTGGTCTCAACTCCTCTAGCTGTAGTTGTTGGTACATTGAGAATGGTAGAAGGTTGACATCGCCCCCAAGTCTAGCAATGCTTGTTCCATATGGCAATTCTCAATGTAGATGGAGATGGTAGGGTAGTTGGGATCCTTGAACTTTGTTGGGGTGTTTGTCCTAAAGATGGAGCTCACTTGCTCAGTGAGAAATGCTTTCTTGTGCACATTGAACTTTCTCTTCATGATGCATAGGTCCTTTAATATCTTTGCACAAGAGAAAATTTGCTTGATAGCATCAAGGAGTGGAATATTGATTTTCACTTGCTTAAACATCTCAAGAATATTAAAACAATTAGCAATCTTAGCAGGTTCCCTCAACCATTGAGGATAGGGGGCCGAGATAGGACAATCATTTAGAGTCAAATCAACAACCTTAGGCTTCTTAAGTTGTTCACCCTCTCTGAAGTTACCCCTAGTCTCTTTTTCATTTTTCAAAGTGGTTTTGGGTGAGACCTAAGGTAAAATGGTTTTTTCAATTTTCTTTCCACTCCTAAGAGTGGCGATAACCTTGAGTTGTTCAAAATTATCTTTAGTGGCATTGGATGACATGATCACATGTTGATCCTTGGGGTTCTCTTAGAGTTGTGTGGAAAATTTTCTTTTTTCTTGTTGAAATGACCCCATAGCATTAGTCAACTTGATAATTTGTTTCTGGATGTCATTAAAAGCTGCGACATTTTGGTTATTGATTGCAGTTTGAATTTGGATGAATTGATGTATGATATCCTCCAAATTTCTCTTGCAAGGAGGTTGATATATGGGTGGATTGGGTTGTTCTTGTTGACCAAGACCTTGTTGTGGTGGGTTTTGAGAAAACCCTTATGGATTGGTCCTTTGGTATTAAGAGCTAGACGTCTGACCATGACTATAAAATGGTTGGTTTTGCTTTGGTGGGATGGGAGGTGGCAACGAAGTGGATCCATGAGGTGTAGGATTTTCATTCTTCCAATAAAAGTTCGAGTGGGAGCTCCATCCTGGATTGTACGTGTTAGAGTGTGGGGAATATGACTGCCTACTTTGATTGAATGCATGCACTTGCTCATGATACACTTCCTTAAGTGCTAAAATGTTTGGACACTTCGAGATGGAGTGCTCAACACTGTCACAAATCGAGCAAAATTCGTTGGCCTTAGTCACATTTGACACTTCATGATTCTTATTGACCTCTAATCTTTTCACCTTGCGGAACAATTTTGCAATTTTAGCAAACAAAGCTTCTTGGTCACAAGTTATATGGACCACCCCCACTTGGTTGAGTTCCCGTAGAGGACCTTGTTATATCGGCAAGATTAGTGATATCCCAAGATTGAGCATTCTATACCAAAGTATCAAAGTGCTCTAGGGCTTCATCGGGGTCCTTGTTCAAGAATTCTTCGTTGCACATCATGTCAATGAATTGTCGATGCCTTGACGTAATTCCCTTGTAGAAAAAACTAACTAGATTCTATGGTTTAAATCTGTGATGTGGAATGGAGTGCAATAAATCCTTATATCTTTCATAACACTGATAAAACTACTCATTTGGTTTCTTAGAAAAGTTTTGAATTTTTTTTTTAAAGCATTGGTCTTGGGCACTGGAAAAAACTTGTTTAAAAATTCAAATAACATTTGGGCCCAAAAACTTATGAAGTGTGGTTTCAAGGAGTTCAACCAGGTGTTTGCTTTACCCTTGAGAGAAAAAGGAAAATAACTTCATGCCTGTCATATCTTCCATTGCATGATTCGAAATAAATATTCCAATTATTTTCTTGAATTCCTTAATATGTAAGTAAGGATTTTCTCATTCCATGCCATGGAATTGAGGAAGTAGTTGTAACATGCCAGACTTGCACTAGTAAGAGTATGCATGATGGGGTGGTTCTTCGTGTGGATTGGAGATAATCTCTCATTGTTCTTGCTAGGGGATCAATATGTAGATTATTTCCTTCATTTCTTGGAGGTGGGAATTGCATTCGGGGGTTTTGTACTCAAGGGTTTTGTACTACCCCACTCCTTGGATTGAGGTCCTTTATCTAATCTTTAAGAACTATGCAGTCTTTGGTATTGTAACCATGATCACGATGGAACTTGCAACCATGATCATGATGGGACTTGCAATACTTGTTTATGGACCTCCAGTTTGGATTTGATCACAGCTTCGATAGATATTTAGGGCTTGTTCATCTTGGATCTAGAAAAGAACTTGCTCAATTGAGGTATTAAATGGGGTGCACTTACGAGCAAGATCATCATGGGTATGAGACCCTAGGTGATCCCTAGCGCTAACTCAATCGGTGCGATTCTTCTTTGGGCTAGTTGCTCGGTCTTTCTTGTGCTTATGGTCATGCCTTTTTCCAGACCACTTGGTTGTCCTCTTGGTTTCGGAGGATGAGGACAGTGTCTTCAACATTTATGTGAAATTTTTTCTCTTGATAGTAATTTCATCATACTTGATGGTGGATCTTTAGGCAAGACGAAGATGAACTAGGAGGGCTAGAGACCTCCCATGAATGCGGTGAGTGCCACTTTATCATCTACTCCATTGAGTTGGAGGGATGCAATTAATAATCTGTTGATGAAGGCTGTGAGTAGTTCATTCCTTGTTTCACATTAAGAAGATAGGTGGGAGACTTTCTGTGCGACCTTCCACCTATGAAGTGGGATATAAATGAAGTACTCGATTCTACAAAAGAACTGATCGAGCTCGGCTTCATCTTATTGAACCAATGCCTAGTAGTCCTTTTGAGAGTGGTTGCAAATGCCCTACATGTTATCTTCTCAAGGACATTATGGAGCATTATAAGGGAGCTGTAGATTTCTAGGTGATTGAGGGGATCTCTCAGGCCATCGAAATTCTCAATCACTAACATTTTTACTCTAAGAGGTAGAGGGGTAGTTGGATGCAATGGAAATGAAAGGGACTCGGTGTGTTGCACAAGCGTCTCAACTGCCTCTAGGGCGTACGCTTGCACCATATTCATGACATTACTCAATTTATCATTGACCTCCTGAAATTTTCATTCCCATTAGTCATTGATGTGTGGTGAGCCAATCCATTCTGACTTTGCCCCTCAACCCCTTAGTTCTCATCATGTTGATCCTGAGCATTAGCCAAACCCTTTTTTGGGGGCTGTTGGACAATTAAGATTCACAATATCTACCGATTTTGGTGAACGAACTCTTCCATAGTCTTTTACAATTAGTTTACTCTTAAAATTTCCATTTGCAGTGACATTGGATTTCGTTGACCAATTGGGTGTGAATTTGATTGCCTAGCTTCTCGATTTTGGTTTTTGGGTGGATATTTTGACCTAGTAATAGCCATTGATCATATAGGTTCATGGAAAAATTCTTTGGCTTCCCATAGAAGGTGCCAACCGTTGATGCCAAAAATTGCCCACCAAGCTCTAAGGATGTGATTGACTAGAATTATACCTTGACCTCCCTGGGGGAGTCATTGCAAGAGAAGTTGAGGACAAAAGGGACTCTAATGGTTGACACTTCGATGATAACTCCATAAAGGAATTATTGAGAGAAATTGTATTTAGCTGGAAGTAAAAACATACCTAGATGATATCCAACTTGTCATTTCTATAGGTTAGTAGGTTGGCCAGTTAGAGGATTCTTATCCTTTATTTGAATAAATGCAACACTAGAATTGGAGTGGATAAGGACTCCTTGTGCCACAAAAATCTCAACTGATTTTGACTCAATCAAAGCTTGCTAAATTAGAACTTTGCTGAGCTAGGATGCAAGTTTGGCAAGCTGGTGAGTTAAAAGCTAAGGACCAGGCCTTGCTGAGTTACGAAGCTCCCTTGCCAAGCTGCTAGGCTTCTTGATGAGAATGCAAAATGTCATATTTTTCTCTTTTAATATTTAACCTTTTATACTTATTTGGGGCCTAAATGTACTCATTATTCTTATATTTTGATTTAGGATGCAAATAGAGGCATTAAATGCAAAAACAAAGCTAATTGGATTATTTTGGATAGTTTCGTCATTGCTTCGCAATCTGGGCATAACTCTCTCATCCGAGCTCCGCTTGAGATAATTCAAGATTCTATGGAACGCCAAGAAAAATCTCTACAACTTTCATGTTTGAGTTTTGAGAGATATTGGCTTCATCAAGTTCAAAATTAGGCTTGAAATTGCAGCACGTGCACTGTTCACGTTCTAGAATGTTCCTTAGCCCACAATTCTAATACCAGTTTATTTCGGAAGCTTAAAAAATAGGGGCACAAAAATTCCAGAGGATAACACCACTTTCCTAGTTATATTAGGACTTTACTTTAGTTTTAATCTTTTCCTAAAGAGTCAGACTTGGAGAGGTTTTCTAGGGAAAAGGGGATCAACAAGTAAAAGAGAGAAGGAAGAAAAAAAATCATCAGACTTCGCACACCACTATACCCCCTTCTTTTGTAACCCTTTTTTCCAGTTTTTATAAAGGCCCTGTGTGGCTAAACTTTGATACTTGGTCAAAGGAAACGGAAGCCTCAGAATCAATAAAACTGTGAGATCTAATTTATTTTTATTGTTCAATTTATGATTTGAGTATCGGATGTTCTGTTGTACCTATTTTCATGATTGTCTCGTTTAATTACTAGGAGGCCTACTAGTTTATTATTCGTTGCAATCTACTACTAGGTTAGATATCAAATCTGTAATTATTTGATCACTCTAATTTGTGAAGTGACTAAGATTAAATGATTTGTTGCGTCAAAAATTGTTAGATCTTAGGAAGAATGTTCCACTAAATTAAATGCAACCGCTTATGCTTGTGATGTTTAGTTTCATCGATCTTTCTAATTCTTGAGGCTGCTACTAGATTAAACCTTTAGTAATTGTCTTGGGTTGTTTAGTAGTTAATGTTAATTAGATCGCTTGTTTTCTAATTAATTGTGACTAAGGAGAGATAGGAAGATCGTTCCAATGGTGAACATTCAAATAGTGAATTGATATAAAATTGCATCGATGATCAGTTGTAAAATTTTGATGGCGGATGTTGACTTAGACCAAGGTTTGTTCTTTAGATTGATTTTGATACTTTAATTTGAATTGTTCCTTATTTTTAAAAAAAAATTATTTTTGTTAAACTCGAACCCCCTCTATCCTTGTTCACGTAGCATAAAATTAGGCTAGATACTCCCTGTGGGAACGATCATTACTCGCACTACTACTTGTATTTTTAGGAGTATAGGTTTTATTTTTGGTTGCCTGTGAAAGCACACCAAATTTTGGCTCCATTGCCAGGGAGGTTTTTTTTTAGTAGATTTTTATGCTACTTGTAATCCTTATTCCATTCTTGAAATTTTTGGGAAAAAAATGTTTAGTTTTCGATAGTTATTGTTTATTTATTTTCGTTACTCTAGATTTTTCCTGATTTGTTTTTCATGTTTTATTAGAGTTTCCCTGATTGTTTATGAATGTAACTCGATCTAATAATCAAGGTGATTTGTAGTCTGATCAAGAAATAGAGAGAACTTTGCGCAAGTTAAGGAAGGAAGCTCAGAGAAATTCTAAAGAGAATGATCTAGCTCTTGATTCCCAATTTGCTAGCAATTCTGATTTAGAAGAGAAGGAAGTCATGGCTGGAAATCGAACTTTGAAAGGGCTCGCCGCCCCTAATTTGAATCAACAACCTTTATGCATAACATTCCCTACTTTAGATGCTATTACTAATTTTGAATTAAAATCTAGATTAATACATCTCTTGCCCACTTTTCATGGCCTTACAGGTGAAAATCCTCACAAGCATCAAAAGGAGCTTCATGTGGTATGCACGAGTATGAAATACATGGGGGTGATTGAAGAGTAAATATTAAAAGCCTTTCCATTTTCTTTGAAGGATTCAGCTAAGGATTGGCTCTATTATCTACCCTCCAGGAGTATTACCACATGAAACGAGATGAAGAGGTTGTTTTTGGAGAAATATTTCCCAGCTTCAAGGGCGGCCAACATTCGAAAACAAAATTGTGGTGTAAGGCAGCACAACTGGGAGTCCTTACACGAATACTAGGAACGTTTTAAGAAATTATGTGCAAGTTGCCCCCATCATCAAATTAGTGAGCAGCTACTTATCCAGTATTTCTATAAGGACCTTCTATCCACTGATAGGAGCATGATTGATGCTGCTAGTGGAGGAGCTTTGGTAGATAAAACTCCCTAGGCCACAAGAAACTTGATAACAAATATGGCGGCCAATTATCAACAATTTGGTACTAGGATTGACCTTCCATCTAACCATGTTAATGAGGTAAATATTTCTTTCCTTGAACAACAAATTGCAAGTCTAACTTCTCTTGTTCGTTAAATGGCTATAGGTAATATGCAAATGACGAAGGCTTGTGGGATTTGTTCGGTAGTTGGGCATCCAATCGATATGTGCCCAACTCTTCAAGAGAAGCCCATTAAGCAAGTGAATGCGGCAGGTGGTTTTCCTGGACAACCGCAAAGGAAGTATGATCCCTATTCGAGCATGTATAACTTGGGATAGAGGGATCACCTCAATCTTAGCTATGGGAATCCACAAGTAAATTAGCCTACAACTCAAAATAGTCCTAGTTACCAGCAATATTAGTAGCCATACCCCCCTAGACAACAACCGGCCCAAACTTCTAATTCTGGTGCGTCTTTAGAAGATATTGTTAAGTCTCTTGCCACTAAGACTTTGCAATTTCAACTGGAGATGAAACAATTCCAACAAGAGGTGAGGGCCAGCATTCCCAATGAAGATGAAATACCTAAGCGTAAGTTTTTGCCTCTTTCTAATTATAAACCAATACCTTTTCCTCAGGCTTTAATAGAATCTAGAAAAGATGAGAAAAATAAAGGTTTATATGAGACTTTTCGTAGATATGAGATAAATATTCCACTTCTAGATGATATTAAACAAGTACCTCGTTATGTTAATTCCTGAAAAACCATGTACAATTAAGAGGAAACAAAAATTTAAAGGATATGGGAAGGTGGGAGTAAGGGAGAATGTTTCTGCAATTATTCAAAGAAAACTCCAGGCAAAGTGCGAAGATCCAGGTATGTTTACTATCCCTTGTACGATAAGAAACACAAGATTTGAGATAGTCATGTTAGATTTAGGAGCTTCTATCAATTTCATGCCATATTCTATATATGCTTCTTTGCACTTGGACCTTTGAATAAAACTGGTGTTGTGATTCAATTTGTTGATAGATCTAATGCCTATCCTAAGGGTGTAGTTGAGGATGTTCTTATGCAAATTAATGATTTGTTTTTCCCTGTTGATTTCTATGTGCTTGATATGGAAAACTATGATCAAATTGCTCCTATTTTGTTAGGAAGACCATTGTTAAAGACGTCCAAGACTAAAATAGATGTTCATAGTCGCACACTTACAATGAAATTTGATGGTGAAATTGTTAAGTTTAATATTTATGATGCCATGAAATATCCTGGTGATGATAATCCTGTATATTCTATTGATGTGATTGGTTCTTTAGCACAAGAAGTTTTTGAAATTGATGGAAATGATGAATTGGAAGTTGCTATTAGTAAGCATCTTGAGAAAGAGAATGAGGAGTTAGCCTTGAGTACTGATTTGTAGGAAACTGTTGCAGCGTTGAATGATTTTCTGAAGTTACAGCATTCAGGTAACGTTCCTTATAATGCATTACCAGTTTCTAAGAAGCCTTTACCCTCTATTTTTGCAGGCCCCTATTCTAGATTTGAAGCCTCTCCCCAATTACCTCAAGTATGTGTTCGTTGGAGACGAAGGAACGTTACTAGTGTTCATCTCCAGTAAACTTAGTGCACCTCAAGAAGAAAAGCTTGTGTGGATCCTTAAAGAGCATAAGATGACTATTGGTTGGAAAATTGTAGATATTAAAGGAATTAGCCCGTCTACGTGCATGCATCATATCTTACTTGAAGAGGGAACAAAATATTCTTGTCAACCACAAAAAAGATTGAACCCACCAATGATGGATGTAGTGAAGCAGGAGATCCACAAACTTCTTGAAATTGGAGTGATTTATCCTAGTTCGGATAGCAATTGGGTTATCCCAGTTCAAGTGGTTCCTAAAAATATTGGAATAACTGTTGTGAAAAATCAGAATGATGAGTTAGTTCCTACCCTTGTTTAGAATGGGTGGCGGGTCTGAATCGATTATAGAAAATTAATGTTGTAACTCACAAGGATCACTTCCCTTTAACTTTTATTGATCAAATGCTTGAAAGGTTAGCTATTAATTCTTACTATTGTTTCCTTGATGGTTATTCAGGTTACTTTTAGATTGCAATTGCTCTAGAGGATCACAAAAATACGACTTTTACATGCCCATTCGGGACGTTTGCATATCGTCGCATGCCCTTTGGCCTTTGCAATGCCCCAACCACTTTCAAAGGTGTATGGTTAGCATATTTTCAGATTATATTGAGCATATCATAGAAGTCTTTATGGATGATTTCGAAGTTTATGGAGACTCCTTTGATAATTTTTTGCATAACCTTGCACTTGTTCTTCAAAGATGCATAGAAAACTAACCTTGTGTTAAATTCTAAATTATGGTTAAACAAGGTATAGTTTTGGGTCATTTTTTTTTCATCTAGGGGAATTGAGGTAGATAAAGCTAAATTTGATGTTATTCAATCTTTACCTTATCCCACTAGTGTGCAAGGGGTTCGTTCTTTTCTTGGACATGCAAGTTTTTAGTGAAGATTCATCAACGACTTCTCCAAAATAGCATTACCCCTATGCAAGTTGCTACAAAAGGATGTGGCTTTTGAGCTCAATGAGGCATGTACAAAGGTGTTTGATAAGTTGAAGGAATTGTTGAGTTCTACCCCAATTATCCAGCCTCCTAATTGGAACACTCCTTTCGAGATAATGTGTAACGCAAATGATTATGAAATAGGTACTGTTTTGGGTCAAAGAATTGGAAAAGTGTCTCATGCCATTTATTATGCTTCAAGGACTTTGAATGATGCCCATAGAAATTATTCGACTACTGAAAAAGAACTTTTAGCTATTATTTTTGCTCTAGAAAAGTTTTGATCTTATTTGCTTGGTACAAGTCATTGTTTACTCTAATCCTGTAGCTCTTCGTTATTTGATGACGAAGAAAGAGGCAAAACCCAGATTAATAAGATGGATACTTCTCTTAAGTGAATTTGATTTGGAGATGAAAGACAAAAGTGGAGCAGATAATCCAGCCGCAAATCATTTGAGTCATTTAGTCCATGTAGAGGATGAACTTCGTCTGCAGGAAATGTTTCCTAATGAGCAATTGTTCTTCGCGAGTGTGACATTTCCTTTGTATGCGAATATTGTAAATTATTTGGTTACTAATATTTCACCTCTTGGTTTTTCTAAGGTTCTAAGAGATAAGATCAAGAGTGATGTCAAATACTATGTGTGGAATGACCCATACTTATGGAAGCATTTTGCAGATCATGTGATAAGAAAGTGCATTCCTAAAAATGAAATTATTTCTATTCTCACCTTTTGTCATTCTTATGCTTGTGGAGGTCACTTTGGAGCTAAGAG
>CAUOFW020008614.1:139307-151233 GCA_963454935.2 Ilex paraguariensis
CGCTTGCAAACCTTACAAAAATTATAGGCATCTTTAAAAATTTTGGCCAATAAAATCCGCACTGCAAAACATTTGCAACAGTTTTTTTCATAGAAAAATGGCCCCTACATTCTCCCGAATGACAAAAAGATAGTATGCTACTTACCTTATCATCAGACATGCATCTTCGGATAATTTGATGTAAACAGTATTAAAAGAGACATGGATAATCCCAGAAAAAATTTCTTCAATCAAAAATTTCTTCTTATCCAAGGCATTCCAAGATGGTGGCATATTACTTGTAACAAGAAAATTCACAATATCAACAAACCAATGTATTAAAGAAACTGCCAACAGTTGTTGATCAGGGAATGTATCCTTGATCGACACCGTCTCTATTGGCACGCCACTCATAAGTCTAGACAAGTGGTCGGCCACTACATTCTCTACTCCTTTTTTTATCTTTGATTGTTATGTCAAATTCTTGGAGTAGGAGGATCCACTTAAGCACTCTTGGTTTTGCATCCTTCTTAGTCAACAAATATTTAAGAGTTGCGTGGTTCGTGAAAATAACAATAGGGGATCCTACTAAATACGACGTAAACTTGTCTAGGGCAAACGCTACTACTAGTAATTCATTTTTTGTAGTAGAATAGTTTATCTGTGCATTGTTTAAAGTTCTACTAGCATAGTAAATGAAATGCGGATTTTTCTCATTTCTTTGCCCTAAAACTGCTCCTATGGCGTAGTCACTAGCATAGTACATGATTTCAAAGGGAAGACTCCAATTTGGGGGTTGCATTATTGGACAGTGATGAGCATGCCTTTTAGCTTATCAAAAGTCTCTTGGCATGACTCATCCCACTCAAAAGATGTGTCTTTCCCTAGGAGGTGGCAAAGTGGTCTAGATATAGAACTAAAGTCTTTTATAAACTTCCTATAAGAACCAAGGTGACTCAAGAAAGATCTAACATCCTTAAGGGTTTTGGGGGTAGGTAAATTAGAAATTAATTCAATCTTAGCTCTATCTACATGAATTCCCTTTAAAGAGGCAATGTGACCAAGAACTATTCCCTTTCGAACCATAAAGTGACATTTTTCCCAATTAAATACAAGGTTCTTTTCTTCACATCGTATAAGCACTTTTTGAAGATTTAAAAGACAGTCATCATAGGAATCACCAAAAACAGTAAAATCATCCATAAAAACCTCAAGAAAACGTTCAATCATGTCACTGAAAATACTTAGCATACACCTTTGAAAGGTTGCAGGTGCATTGCAAAATCCAAAGGGCATCCTGCGATATGCAAAGGTACCAAAAGGACAAGTAAATGTGGTCTTCTCTTGGTCTTCTAGGGCAATTTCAANATGCATTACAAAGTCCAAAGGGCATCCTGTGATATGCAAAGGTACCAAAAGGACAAGTAAATGTGGTCTTCTCTTGGTCTTCTAGGGNGTGCATTGCAAAATCCAAAGGGCATCCTGCGATATGCAAAGGTACCAAAAGGACAAGTAAATGTGGTCTTCTCTTGGTCTTCTAGGGCAATTTCAATTTGGTTATATCCCGAATAACCATCTAAAAAACAATAAACATATGCGATGCTACCCTTTCCAAAATTTGATCCATAAAAGGTAAAGGGAAGTTATCTTTTCTAGTCACAAAATTTAATTTTTTGTAGTCAATACACATNCATATGCGATGCTACCCTTTCCAAAATTTGATCCATAAAAGGTAAAGGGAAGTTATCTTTTCTAGTCACAAAATTTAATTTTTTGTAGTCAATACACATCTGCCAACCAGTTACTGTCCTAGTTGGTACAAGTTCATTATTTTCATTGGCTACCACAGTTACACCAGATTTCTTATGGACTACCTATGCAGGACTTATCCACTTACTGTCTGCAATAGGGTAAATTATTCCTACATCTAACAATTTTAACACCTCATTCCTTACAACTTCTTTCATATGTGGATTTAGTCTTCGTTGCATCTCCCTAGATGTTTTAGCATTATCCTCTAAATAAATCTTATGANTCATATGTGGATTTAGTCTTCGTTGCATCTCCCTAGATGTTTTAGCATTATCCTCTAAATAAATCTTATGAGTGCAAAACAATGGACTTATCCTTTTATATCAGCTAAAGTCCAACCAATAGTATTTTTATGCTTTCTAAGAAGTTGTCCCAACATACCTTCCTGTGTCGAATTTAAATGAGAAGAAATTATTACCAGATATGTCTCATTATCTCCTAAGAATGCATACTTTAAATCTACTGATAACTGCTTCAAGTCAAGCTTGGGAGCTTTTTAATTAGATGAAATTGGTGGATTGGTTCCTGGTGGAAATTCTTTAAATTTCTGTCTCCATTCCTTCATTTCAAGAACCTGTGAAGAATTTAATAAATTAATAAATTCAGAAACTTCAAAATTATTTTCATTCATCTCTAACAAAGAAGATTGTTCTAGCAAGCATGTTTCAAGTGGATCGAGCAAAGAAGAATCATATACTCTACTTGGAACCATAGATTTAATCATATTAATTTCATGCATATCTTCATCAATATCCCCTGGTTGTTTGCACACATAAAAAATATTAAGCTCTAATGTCATATTCCCGAAAGTTAANACCATAGATTTAATCATATTAATTTCATGCATATCTTCATCAATATCCCCTGGTTGTTTGCACACATAAAAAATATTAAGCTCTAATGTCATATTCCCGAAAGTTAATTTCATCACACCATTCCTGCAATTAATTAGGGTATTTGAAGTAGCTAGGAATAGTCTGCCTAAGATAACAGGAATTGGAGTATTAGAATTTAACACAAGTTGGGTTCCAAAGTTATAAAATCCACAGAAAAATAAAAATTATCAACTTGTACTAAAATATCTTCCACCATACCCTTTGGTATTTTCAGTGATCTATCAGCCAACTAAACTGTAACCGAAGTGGGCTTTAACTCCCCTAACCTTAATTATTCATATACTAAATAAAGGGGTAAGTCAGATTGGTCAAGTTTATCACCACTCTCCATAGGTTTTGAAATTTCATCAGATTCTTGAAATTTAGTAGGAATAATTTTATCAATTACTTTCCCACTACGAAGTGTGGTGATAGAATTTACTTGCTCATGAATAGTGTTTGATGTGCCTATTTCATTCACATTGAATTGAACTTGCGGATTTGGTTGGGGTTGGACTGGAAACTTGCCTTTTTCTTGATGGCATGGGACAGTGGTCAATTTAGTGAGTGCATTCCTAATATCATCAATAGCCTGTGAAGTCTGTTTGTTTTAATTTCCTAATGATTGTTAAAATTTGTCTGACTTTGCATGAATTGTGACAATACCTTCTCAATATTCCTCTTTGGGGGTGGAACATAGGATACAAAATTATAGGAATTTTGTTGAGGTATTTATGATGCATGATTTTCACCACTCCAACTAAAATTTGAATGATTTTTTCACCCAGGATTGTATGTATTTGAATATGAGTTATTATAAGATTTTGAAAAGTATTTGCAGCATTTGCTTGATCATGTAATACTTCTTTTAGAACAGGTAGTGTGGGACACTCCTTCATGGGGTGTTTAGGGATCTCGCAAATACTATAAATCTCCTCAACAGGGACTATGTCAATCTCATTAACCCTTTTAAATTCTATGACCTCAACCCTTCTAGCTAAAGTGGCAATTCTAGGTCCTAGGTCATCTTCTTCCCTCAACTGATACTTACCCCCCACTTGATGATGCTTGTATGTTCTTAATTTTAGGAGGTTCTTGAGATGTGGTATCCCAAGATTGTGCATTCTTAGCTAAACGGTCTAAGAAGTCAAAAGCCTCATCTGGTTCCTTATTCATAAAGTCACCATTGCACATCATCTCAACAAACTGGCACATTTGTGGGGTCAATCCTTCATAAAAGAAACTCAATACACGCCCGCTTTCATAACCATGATATGGGCAAGATGCAAAAAGATCTTTAAATCTATCCCAACTTTGATAAAAAATTTTGAACTCTTTTTGAGAAAATTCATGATTTGCCTTTTGAAAGTGTTTGTGCAATGTGTGGGAAAAAACTTTTTCAAAAATTCTTTTTTGCATCTCAGGCCATGTACCTATAGACCTAGGTCTGAGGGAATGTAACCAAGTCTTAGCTTTTTCCTTGAATGAAAAAGGAAAGAGCTTCAACCAGATTGTATTTACTGACACAGTTTAATCATGGAATGTAGCACAAACCTCCTCGAAGTCTGTAATATACTGGTAAGGGTTTTCCGATTCCATGCCATGAAATTTTGGATGTAATAAAATCATACCTGGTTTGAAAACAAAATTCGTGGCATTTAATGGAAAGATGATGCATGAGGGTGCAGTGTGATGTGCAGATTGTAGATATTCATGCAAAGTCCGACCATTATTAGCATTCAAATTATCAACATCATTCTCATCATGATTACTTACCCTATACTCATGATCCTCATGTTCAAAAAAATTATTTCGCCTATTATTATTAGGATCAACATCCATTGTATGAGAAGTATGATTTAAATTTGATGAATCAAATAAATTTTCAAGCAGAGTATCTAGATCTTCTCTTGTCAAACGACCACTTAAATCATGATGCTAAGAACTCATAAAACAAAATAAAATAAACAAAAGATAAAACATAATACTTAATTAAATAACAAAAAAAAAAAAAAATTTTAGTACAATAAATAAAATAAATAAAAATTGAAATGAAGTTACTGGATCTCCGACGAATTGTAAACACCGAAAAGCTCAATAGATGTGATGGCGACTCCTTGTCTTTCAATTCCTCGACAACGACACCAAAAATTAGCTACAACTTTAGAATTGATTATCCAAGTGCAGGTTATGCGAAGTAATATAATACTCGAAAGTTCGAGGTTGAACCACAGGGAATTGTGAAAACTTAGAACACAAAGAAAATAAAATAAAATTGATTTGAAAAAAAATTGTTGTAGAGATTTTGA
This sequence comes from Ilex paraguariensis, assembly GCA_963454935.2. NCBI lineage: Eukaryota > Viridiplantae > Streptophyta > Magnoliopsida > Aquifoliales > Aquifoliaceae > Ilex > Ilex paraguariensis. The sequence goes on from CAUOFW020008614.1 coordinate 144,283, forward strand.
AATTAGAAAACAATAAATTTGATTTTTAAAATAATAATTAAAAATACTAAAGCACCAGAGATACCCTTTCAAATCCACACAATAATGATTAAAGACTTAGCTTTTAACCCTAGACAAAAATCAAATGTCAGTTGATTCAAGTCATCAAATTTAGCAATAAAACCAAGAGAACACCTTTGTCTATAATCAAAAGTTTATTCAGGAACCTGAGTAATCCTCTAATTATATTATTATGTGAATCAATTGTAATCAACTTAAGTGTGAAATAACCAGTTATTTGACTTTCAGGAAAATTCAAGTGTTCAACATATAAGATATAATGACCTAAGAATTTTTATAGAGCAAAAACTTTATTAAAAAAATTAAAAGTTGAATTAAAAAAATATCACATACTATTAAGGTCGTAAGTCAATAACATTACCGTACTTCATTGAGAAGTCCTCCCCTAGCCTTATCTAAATCTTTTAGCCAGACATGACGAACTAAAATTAATATGAAAAAAATGAAAAAAGAATAATAATAATCTCTTCATAGATGTTGAATTAACAAAATATCACATACCATTAAACTCATAAGTCAATAATATTACCGTACTTCATTGCGGGGTCCTCCCTTAACCCTAGCTAAACCTTTTAGCCAGACATGAAGAACTAAAACCAAAAAAAAAAAAAATGGGAAAAGAATAATAATAATCTCTTCATAGATGAGTACTCTTATTTATACTCAAATAAATTCAAAGTATAGATAGAAGATATAAGGTTGGCTTGGAAGGAATTCCTTTCCAAAAAGAAGTTTTTTAAGGTTAAATTCCGTGCATAAAATCTTTGGGGCGCAGGTACAAAATTTGTCCAAATTTAGAGCTTGGATTTCGCATATTTAGAAGCTAATTTACGAAATTTTCGTGAAATACGCTTTTGTAGCTCTTGGAGTCTTCTTTCCAACCCCACAAAAATCAAGTTAATCGGATATCGGAGTCAAAAATTATGACCAAAATATTAAAAATATGTCAAATCCTTATTTTCTAGTATACTTTCATAATTCAACTTTAAATGAGTTTTCTTCTAACTTGGATTTTTATAAAGATTAAAATTTCTGATATATTTTACAATCTTCCTATCTGAATCTTGACTCTGCAGTCCTTATCAATTGTGATTCTTCTTCTAGTGATTGTTTCACTTGCCTTATCCATTATTATTATTTTAAATCAACCAATTTACCTGTAAAATAAATCAAACAACTAGAAAAAGTATCAAACTAGAAAATCAAAGAATTTAACACATTTAATCATAAATAATATCAATTAACCAATCATTAAATATAATAAAATAGCACTTTTGATGGTTAATTATTTGGCTTAGGTTTTGAAAATAGTTTTTTGTTCTCAAAATTCAAAAAACAAAGAGAAGTTGTTTGGTTTAAATTTTTTGCTCTCAAATTTTTGGAAAAGGAGGGACCTAAAGAACAAAAAATGGGAAACAAGCTCAACTTGTTTTTGGCATTTTGGAGACAAAAGAAGTGAAAAATAAAAAACACGGAGAAGAATTGAAGGCTTGTCTCTCCTTCGAATCCCCTTAGAAGCAAAACAAGTTAAACTATAAAAGCTATTTTTTTCCTTTTGCCTTTCTCACTCCCAGGCTCTCAATTTCTCTCCACAGAACTCTCAGATAGAACTCTTCTCTAGCAACTGCTTTTCTCCGACGATTGCTTTTCTCCAGCAAAACACACACACACAACGTCTTCTTTGACGACTAAAGGTTGGCTTCTCCAACGACTAAGAGCTCTTCGATGACTAGATCTACTTTCGAACACACACATAAAAAATAATTTTTTGGTTCAAATCTGATTTTTATCTAGTTCAAGTGGTGATCAAAACACATATCTGATTTTTTTTTGATCTGATTTATATATATATTCAATAAACCGAGGGGCTTTAGATCTCAGATTTTTTGGTTTGAGATCTGATGTTGTTTTTTTTTTTTTTTGATCTAATTTTTTTTGTTCAAATCTGGTTATATATATATTGTATTTGCTCCAAAATGTAGTCTAAAGAAGTAAATAAAATTGGGTATTCTAAACCTAAAAAATAAACTAATATTTATTTTCAGGCACTCCATATAAGGGCCTATTATCAAAGATGAACCCCTCAAGATATCTTATATGAAGAAAATTTCTTTATTGAACATAAAATTTTAATGTATGTCTCTATATGTAAAGCTAATCGTAATTCAAACTATACTACTGCTAAGTTTATAGCAGTAGGATTTACTGGCAAATTAAGAGACATGCCATCGATATTCCATTCATAAATAGAAGAGGTATCATATCAATTTTGTTCAATAAAGAAGTTTTCTTCATATATGATATGTTGAGGAGTTGATTTTTAGATAAACAATTTCTTAAAGAAGGATCCTCAAGTAAAACTGATGATGACGGTTATAATGTCATAAGAAGTAAAAAATCTATGAAGGAGGCCTTAATAATATTGATGGCATGTCAGAATATTTAATTCATCAAGTTTTACATAAAATTTTAATGTATGTCTCTATATGTAAAGCTAATTGATGAGTGAGTTTTATACCTACGAATTGAGTATTATTGGCTTGATGAAATTGCAAGTTTTTAAGTATTTTATGTTCCTTTTTATTTCTTTTGTGTGTTTTAATGTTATTTTGTATGGAGCATCATTGGGAAGGAAACAAGGTCATTTGGTAGCCTAAGTGTTGAATTATTTGAAGACTAAGCAACAAAGGCAGCTATAGGTATAAAAGGAGAGCAGTTCTGTAGCTCTACAAGCAGCGCTGCAGCTCTATAGGAGCAGAAACTCAATGCAGTTGCGCTGATTTTAAGGGTTGTAGCTCGTGTTTTAGCTTGGGAGACAAATTCTACCTTATTTTTGAGTAGAAATTGAACTCTAATGCTACATGTATGATGGGGTTTGAGTTGGGATGAATATATACTGATGTGGAGGGTGGCTAATAGACGGTTAACCAAGGATTGAAAGGAAATTAAAGGCAAGGATCGAAGGAAGCGACACGAAGAAGATTGGACTTGAAGGCTAAAGAGAGTTTGAAGATTGCAACTAAGTTTTCATTCTTTTCTCTTACTTTTAATTTTTTATTTTCTGAGATGTTGATGAATTTGAGAATGATGTTTTTTAATTACGTTATGAACTAATTTTTTTTTAAGATTGCAATAGAACTTGATGTCTAGTTAAATTGATCTACTCTCTTTTCTAGTTATTATTGATCATATATAAGTTATTTATCCTATTTTGTTTATATGTTTTCATGGCGAGCAATTCATTTGATTCCCTAGATAAAATTGGAAGATGAATTCTAGGTTTTGATATGAATATGATAACATGCGTCTGGTTAATTCTTCTTCGGATTGAATAGCTGAGTTTGTGTATAGGATAGGAATATACCTATATGCCATGTGTAACTTTTATGAGAGTTTGAATTTAATGAATCTATTCCAAATTATTTTTCATAGGAATACAGTAATATAATTGGGAAAAATATTTTTATCTAACTGTTGGAAGAGGTTTGATAAATAATTTTGAGTTATCAGTTAACAACTTATTTTGATTAATTAACTGAAAAAAGAGTTAGAAAGATTTATACAAAGCATTAGAGCAAGTTGTAATTTTAAATTTTTTTATCTGGTAAATTCAATCCTTGATTATTAATTTAAGATTTAGTTTTAAACTAGTCATTTCATAATTCAATTCCAATTGTTTAAATAAAATTGAATTGATATAAACTTTGTACTTGAAAGTTATTAGTAATAATTTTCCATGGAAACAATACTCTACTTATCACTTTATTACTTGTAGATTGTATATACTTGCACGTAAACTGTCAATATCAAATTCGGACAAGAAGTTTTTGGCGCCGTTGCCGAGGACTTATTCTAATAATTATTTCAATATTAATTTCAATCAATTTGATCTTAGTTTAAACTTATTTAATTTTCTATTTTAATTATTTTTGCAAGAACTTTTGAATTTTATATGCAAACACGATCTACAGGTCAGGAACAACTACCATACGAAGACAAAATTGAAAGAAGGTTCCAAAACTTGCGAAAGCATTGTCAAGAAGTAAAAAATCAAGAAACTATAGCGGAAGATGAATAGAAATCGCTAAGGGATTATGCAATGCTGCTTGTTACGAAAATACAATCGAATATTCAAAGGCCCGCAATTCAAGCAAATAGTGTCGAGGTCAAGCCAGGTACTATCCAAATGATTCAGAATTTAATACAGTTTGGGGGTTTGCCTAATGATGACCCAAACGATCGTTTGGTGAGTTTTCTAGAGATTTGCGACACCTTCAAGTATAATCGGGTTACCGAAGATGCGATTAGACTCCAACTTTTCCCTTTCACACTTTGTGATAAGGCAAAGACTTGGTTGCATTCATTGCCGCTAGATTCTATTGCTACGTGGACAGATTAAGCTCAAAAATTCTTAGCTAAATTCTTTCCACTAGCTAAAACTGCAAGGAAGAGAAACGACATCACATCATACGCACAACATGATTCTGAGACTCTATATGAAGTTTAGGAGCGATTCAAGGATTTACTCTGAAAATGCCCTCACCATGGTATTTCTAAGTGGTTGCAAGTTCAAACGTTCTACAATCGGTTGTTTAGTGCTACCAAACCAGTATCAATGCAGTTGTAGGTGGGGCATTAATAGGAAAATTTTTTGATGAAACTTACGAGTTATTGGAGACGATGGTTGTCAACAATTATCAGTGGCCCTTTACAAGGATCAATCAGCCAAAGGTAATAGGGATTTATGAAGTTGATGCAGTTACTACATTGGCTGCACAGGTTACTACATTGACAAAGAAGACTGATGCTTTAGGGGTGCAGCCTTGTAAAACCCAGCTAAATTTGAACTTTTTACGAAAAGAGACAAAATGGTAATTTACTACTACGGTACAGGTTGCAAACCTAAATTTTTCTAGAGCTCGGGTGACAAAATGGACCTCACAATTGGATTCTTCTCATGAAATCTAGCAACTCTATCGAATTTTATTGAATTTTGAGATAGTCAGATTTTTTACGTTTTACGAGACGATCAGGCCTCGGGTGATCCAAAAATGAATTTTTGAATAAAATTTTAAAAGTTAAAAAATAATTTAAAGAAGGTTCATAGAAAAATATTTTGAACCTGAATCGAACCGGGATTTAATCGTTTCAGAGTAAAAATAGACCCGAAAAAGGAGGCCGTGTGGCACGTTGTGGGTCAAGTATCATAGGAGTATAAATAGGGGACAAAAATCATATTTCTCCCCTATTCATTATCTGGGTTTTAACGTTAAAAAAAAGGAAAAATAAAGAAAATCCAACTTCTCTACGATCTACGCCTCCTCATCGTTCGAATCAACTTGACCCAAGTATTAAAGTTATTTTCCTTGACAAGGGCTACACATCCATACCAAAAAGGATGGATTCCACCAAAGTTTTTGAGACTGGATTTTGAAAGAAATTCAAGGTTGAGATTGGGTGGTGTTCTTGAAGGTTCTACAACTCGTTTTACGCTTCAAGAGTTAGGGTTTTTATCCTAATTAGGTTTACTTCCAACCTAGGTTTGAAATATGGAATGGGTAGGTTGATAGAAGTTGTATCACTTTCCTATTGTTGTAAAAACAAATTGAGGAAATGGGTATTGAGAATGTGTAGGATAATTGATTAACCTTAATCAATATATAAATTAAAACAATAATAAAGTCGAATTAGTGTGANGAGTTGCTGTGTGATGGTTTATATACATCAGACCTACCAGTTAACTTGCCAGTAAAATGGAAGTTGATTGTTGTAAGGTAGCATTTCCAGTATTTAACCAATATAACGCATATGAGATCCTTGAACTGAAGGATACTTTTTATTATTGTCTTACTCTATCTGCACATAATTATTTACTTAGACTAGNTAAACTAGCAATTAAAGTCAATTAGGGTTTGTGCGGTAATTAGGGGTTTATGTGTGTTATGTTTACAATTTGCAAGTTTAATGTAGAATTACTACAGAATACAAGGAGCAAAGTTTGAAAGCTTGAAAATACAAAGGCTAAAGTGTAATTAAATCAAATGAAGAGTCAACATAATGCTAGTTGCAATTCCAGCAAAGCTCCACCATCTGGACGGTGGTGATGGCGTCCGGACGGTCACCCTTGATCCTATCTTCATGTCTTCCATCTCCTGCTTCTTCAAACGGCTATAAATAGCCATGTCTGCCTTCAATCTTCAACAGGCCAGAACCAAGAGAGAAAAAGAGAAGAGAAAAAAATAGAAGAAAAAAAGAGAGAAGAGAGAAAGAAAAGTTGCAAAACGATCTGGTCCGTGATGCACTTCAGTCTAAACTTTGTACTTTTACATTTCTATTGTATCTTTCTATTCGGATAGTTAAACTGCCGTCACCTTTTTGTCTTAACTGATAATAAAGGTGATTGTGTTTCAATTGTTCCTTATGAAAGACATTTTAGATTCTATATTTTAATTTTAGTTATAATGAAAACTGTCTGCACTCCTTGTTTGTCTGTAGCAATGGGGCGTGAGTAGTTTTGTATATCCTCCAGTGAGAGGTAAACATATGTATAATACTGGTTAAATTTTGAAAATGCTGATGTTTTATATATTTATATATCTATTTATTATATGTTTTATGCATGATACAATGATGTACGTATTTTCGGTGCTGTGCTTGGAAGTATGTCATAAGTGCATCATCAACCTTCCAGTAAAACAACCACGGCATTCCTATCAGTATGACTAGTTCTCCACCGAAACACTGAGGATGTTAATTGATGCATGGTACAAAACTTAAATGATTCTTCTAGGTTATCAGGGCTTAACTTATATATATATATATATATATATATATATTTAACCTATATATTCAAATTCATGTTACTATTTTTTTATTATGTTACTATTTTTT
>CAUOFW020008614.1:151346-196881 GCA_963454935.2 Ilex paraguariensis
TTATTATGTATGCACCTACTATTATGAAGACAAATGAATAATTCAAGTATTCCTCATGAATGGCTTGTCCTTCTGGTTTGCTTGGATTAATCAATTGTCATGGATGCCACCAGCTAACCTAAGGAGTTGCTGTGTGATGGTTTATATACATCAGACCTACCAGTTAACTTGCCAGTAAAATGGAAGTTGATTGTTGTAAGGTAGCATTTCCAGTATTTAACCAATATAACGCATATGAGATCCTTGAACTGAAGGATACTTTTTATTATTGTCTTACTCTATCTGCACATAATTATTTACTTAGACTAGTTATCAATCTAAGCTCACATCAAAAGCTATCATATGCTTTCCTATTCAAATTAACAACTTAACTATTTTATTTCGTTTCCAAATTATTAAAACTCTTCGTGGGATCGATACTTGGACTTAAAACTGATAAAATTACAATTCGACCACTTATACTTGGGTGTATAATATTAATCCGATCACTAAAAACTACGAATCAATAATTTTTATCATGAATTAGGTATGTGTAAATTACCTAATGTGATTTAAGTTGTGTGATTAATTGCGCACATTATGTGATGACATGATTGGATGCCTTGAAGGTGTTTGAAATAAATGCAAATGTGAAATTAAGTTTGTTTGCATAGACAATGTGAATTCTTAGAAAAATGATGTTATGTGGGTATGCTATNAAACTGCCGTCACCTTTTTGTCTTAACTGATAATAAAGGTGATTGTGTTTCAATTGTTCCTTATGAAAGACATTTTAGATTCTATATTTTAATTTTAGTTATAATGAAAACTGTCTGCACTCCTTGTTTGTCTGTAGCAATGGGGCGTGAGTAGTTTTGTATATCCTCCAGTGAGAGGTAAACATATGTATAATACTGGTTAAATTTTGAAAATGCTGATGTTTTATATATTTATATATCTATTTATTATATGTTTTATGCATGATACAATGATGTACGTATTTTCGGTGCTGTGCTTGGAAGTATGTCATAAGTGCATCATCAACCTTCCAGTAAAACAACCACGGCATTCCTATCAGTATGACTAGTTCTCCACCGAAACACTGAGGATGTTAATTGATGCATGGTACAAAACTTAAATGATTCTTCTAGGTTATCAGGGCTTAACTTATATATATATATATATATATATATATATATATATGAATGACTTAAGTTGAAAAGCCCGGGCAAATTTAAACTTTTTATGAAAAAGGGCAAAACCGTAGTTTACCGCTACAGTACGCATTAAAAATCTGAAATTTTCAAGAACTTGGATAAAGCAACGGACCTCACCGTTGGATTCATCTCGCAAAATCTAGTTACCCTCAAATTTTGAGATAGTTGAATTTTTTGCGTTTTACAAGGCGATAGTCTCGGGTGACCCAAAAAATAAAATTTTTAATAAAAATTCAAATGTTGGAAAATAATTCAAGGCAAGTTAAAATAAAATATTTTGAACTTAAATCGGGACGAAATTTAATCGTTTCAAGGTGAAAACGGACCCGAAAAAAGAGGGTCGTGTGGCGCATTGTAGACCAAGCATTGGGGGACTATAAAAAGGGGGAAGAAAATCAGATTTTTCTTCCCCAAAGTGTTTAGCCGTTACCCAATAGAGTAGAGAGGGAAAAGAAAGAAGAAGTCCACATTCTCTCTATGATCTACGACATTTTGTCGCTCAAATCCACTCGGGCCAAGAGTTAAAGTCAGTCTCCTTGTCGAGAGCTACGTCTACATACCAAAAACATGGGTTTTCACCAAAGGTTAAAAAATGAGATTTTTGGAAGGCTTGGATTAGAGTTCGAGTTGAAATCTTGGAGCTTCCCTACATGTTCTTTACGCTTCAAGGGGTAGGGTTTCTCCCTACTTGGGTTTATTTTACAACCAATGATGTTTATATGTAATTGGTAGGTTGATTAAATGGTATATCACTTATCTATGTTGTGAAATTGATAAAATGGGTATGAAAATGAGTATAGAAATGGTTTTAAAGTAAATTCCTAGATTGGAATGGATTGCTATGTGTTTAGATTATGCCTTTGTGAATAAATTGTGCTATTGGNAGTGATGTGATTTGACGTTTGAGTCTGACAAAGAGATGATGGGTGAGGTAAGTGATTGGTGATGGTTTTGAGGGAGAAAATATGACTAGGATAAAATTTAAACACACTCCCATATATATATATATATATATATATATATATATATATATATATAACTATTAGATGAATGACCTAATTGATCCTCATGAATGACTTGTCCTTCTGGATTACTTAAATCATTTAACTGGTATAAATGATAATATTACCAGTCTAACAACCACGACATTCCTATCGGTATGACTAGTCCTCCACCAAAACGCTGAGGATGTTTAACTGGTATATATGTATCACAGATATAGTCAAATGAGTAATTCAAGTATTTTTCATGAATGACTTGTCCTTCTGGTTTGCTTGGATTAGTCAATTGACATATCTGCGACCAGCTAACCTATGAAGTTATTGTGTTATGACTACTACCACCAGTTGACCTAAGAAGTTGTTGTGTTATGACTTATTATGTATGCACCTACTATTATGAAGACAAATGAATAATTCAAGTATTCCTCATGAATGGCTTGTCCTTCTGGTTTGCTTGGATTAATCAATTGTCATGGATGCCACCAGCTAACCTAAGGAGTTGCTGTGTGATGGTTTATATACATCAGACCTACCAGTTAACTTGCCAGTAAAATGGAAGTTGATTGTTGTAAGGTAGCATTTCCAGTATTTAACCAATATAACGCATATGAGATCCTTGAACTGAAGGATACTTTTTATTATTGTCTTACTCTATCTGCACATAATTATTTACTTAGACTAGTTATCAATCTAAGCTCACATCAAAAGCTATCATATGCTTTCCTATTCAAATTAACAACTTAACTATTTTATTTCGTTTCCAAATTATTAAAACTCTTCGTGGGATCGATACTTGGACTTAAAACTGATAAAATTACAATTCGACCACTTATACTTGGGTGTATAATATTAATCCGATCACTAAAAACTACGAATCAATAATTTTTATCATGAATTAGGTATGTGTAAATTACCTAATGTGATTTAAGTTGTGTGATTAATTGCGCACATTATGTGATGACATGATTGGATGCCTTGAAGGTGTTTGAAATAAATGCAAATGTGAAATTAAGTTTGTTTGCATAGACAATGTGAATTCTTAGAAAAATGATGTTATGTGGGTATGCTATGTGTTTAGATTGTGCCTTGTGAATTAAGTGTGTTATTGGCATAGATTATGTGCTAACATACTTGGGATTTGTTATTGGGTACAATATTAATATATGCTTTATGATATGTTAGAATTATGATGAATTGGGAAAATTATATGCTTTGGATATAATTGGTCATGGAATGGTGAAAATTGCTCATTTGACATTCATTGCATATTGGACATGATTTTGGCATCACATTCATGGGCACTAAGCGTAAGTGTGGATATGTGTGTGCGTGGTTTAATCAAACACCACACCTGGTGGATGATGGGTGGGCTTCAAAAAGTTGGAGCAAAGGTGCAACTGAGTCGCACAGTTGCATGAAAAACTTGTGTTGGGTATAGCAAGAAGGGCTAGACTTTTCCTCGGTTGCAAGACACGGCTACTAGTTTATACACTTCCAATAGTGCAAGTCCAAAAAGGTGTATCGGTATACGGAGCCGGCGGTGAGACACCAAAAGTCCGCTACCCAACAAAAGACACATAATTTTATTTTATAAAATAGTCATTTGATGTAAAACATCAATGACGGGGGCTTGGGATGCCTGGGTTTTCATACATGGCAATTGCATGTGTTGAGGGAGCCGTTGAAGGCTCGGGTGGATGTACATGAGTGAGTCTCATCTCATTTCATGGCATGACATTGTATTCTTATCATTGAATGTATGTTCTTGATTGAAATGTTTTTGATGAATGTTGCATGTGAACATTTCATATGCACTAGGTTGGGGAGTAGCCTCTTTAAGAGATACCCTATTGAGCGTGGTTCACCCTTCGTGGAAAAATATTTCAGGTGTGGGGTTCACACAGGTAGACTGCTCCTAATTCGAGCCTCAAGGGTGAAGAAGGCCGACTTGTGGCTTTTATGACTCATTCTATATAACTCTTGTGAAAATTCTATTTTTGGCATGTAAATATATTGAATTGCTTGTAATTGAACTTGTTGTATGATGTTTCATGTGAAAAACTTCATTAAACATGTATTGAATGGTTGTGGGATGGATTGGAAGTAATTAGAAATCAAAAACAGGTGAAACAGGCAATTCTGGGCAAAACCTATCTGTAGAACGTCACTTTTTCTGCGGTAGAATTTTTCCAGTAGGCAAAACCTACCGGTAGGTGATTAGCACAAAAACATTGCATATACCATGTGCTAATCATCTCTTTTTCACTTGATTTTGGGGAATATATGTTTAGAATTGCACTACGTGAGCTATTAACGAAGATATTTGATTTTTCCAGGAAAAGATGTGATAAATAATGCTTCTTAAGGCCTTCCCAAATATGTTGAGGTGAATGAGGATGAAAGGGTGGCCTATGGATAGCTCAGGAAATCATGAAATCAAGAAATCAGAAAATTAGGCAAATCGTGCCGGTACGCTTAGGCCTTCTGGAGTTCAATGTACCGGTACGCTTTGCTGAATCTGCCAAAAATCTGCAGATCAACCTCTGCTACTTTGAGGGTCCCACCATCATATCTCCCACACTTCTCTGACATGCCCACAACACTATTAATCCTTTTCACACCTCTTTTTGGAGCCATGGTGATCAATGAGGAGAGAGGAAAGAGAGTTGTTGTGTGTGCAGACCGGGGTCTGTACTTCCCTGTCCAGCCCATTCCTGGCTACAGTCTATGGATGGAAATCACATCACTCAGTTGGGAGAGGATACTATGGACATTTTGGGGGGGGGGAATGACTCTATTATTCCGCATTCCATACACTACACAGATATAGAGAGAGAGAGAGTCTGGAGATGATGATTAATAGTGTTCTAGAGAGATAAATTGAGATTTTTACATTTTCTTCAATACATTGTCTTGCAATCTCCTGTAAGAATCTTTAGAGCTTCATTGATTGCCATTAATTCTAGCTCCTACAAGTTCATTGCAAGTTTAACTCCCTTTTAAAGCTTTCACCATTAATGCATTTATGTTCTTCATTCCTTCCTAGTTGTAAAATGGGTATTCATTGCTTTCACTTATAGCTTATGTTTGCTTGCATTTAGTTACTCAAGAACTTCATTCCTTTGCAATACATTCTCATTTCATTATTAATTTCATCCCAAGCATGAGTAGCTAATCCCTTTAGTTGGCAAAACCAATGGAAACCTCCACTTGGGGATGCCATTTCAACTCATTCTCCTCCCTCTTTTAGAGTTCAATGGTTCTGTTTGACTAGGTTGAGGGTGGATATGTTGGTGAGTCTTTCATATTCCGTAGGTCTAGTCACGGTTTATGCTTAGATACTCACCTATGTTATCCCTAGCTTTCCACAAATTAATCGAACATTTATACTCTATTGGAGGAGGGATTCGAGTTGAGATGGTATCCCTATTGAAGTGACCTCTTGGATGAGCCAACATTTGTTTCTCATTTCATTCTCACCAAAACACACTTCACCAAACAACTTTCAACAACAAAAGATTTTACACTTTCTTTCACCTAAATATCACCTTCCCTTTGGTTCACATCCTTCCCTGTGGAAACGACCTTGGAGTACCTCCAAGTAAAACACGATCCACAAAAATTTCCTTGCGCTTTGGGAGCATTTTTGTTCATGCACATAACACATTTCCACCATCCCATTTTCCCATCTCCTTGCCCTTTCTTTTGAGAGAGAGTTGCGAGCAACTCAAAGCTATCACCACCCTTCGTAGTGGCAAATAAATTAACAAAATCATTTTTGCCAACGGTCTCACCCAAGACCACATTGCCAAAAGGAAAAGATATCTCGAATGACACTGACAAGGGTACAGTGAGTGAAGAGAGAGAAAGAGAGGTTGTTGAGAAAGAAAAATTAATTGATGATTGTGTGTTTATTCCTCCCATGCCTACCCCTTTCCTAAGTCGTTTGGGGCCACTTGTCAAGGTGGCTAATTATGCTGATATTTTGGAAATATTTAAGCAGGTGAAGATTAACATTCCACTCCTCGATGCCATCAAGAAAATCCCATCTTGTGCTAAAATTTTGAAGGATCTATGTTTGGTGAAAAGGAGATTGAATATCCACAAGAAAGCATTCCTCACAGAACAAGTGAGCTTAATATTAAGGACCAACACTCCTTCCAAATTCAAAGACCTCAGTTGTTCAACCATAGCCATCACCATTGGAAATTGTCAAGTGGAGCAAGCACTCCTCGATTTGGGGGCAAGTGTGAATCTTCTTCCCTACTCGGTGTATCAACAACTTCAGCTTGAGGATTTGAAGCCCACCTCAATCATGCTTCAATTGGCGGATCGTAGTATCCGTACACCAAGGGTAGTAGTTGAGGATGTCTTAATTCAAATTGATAAATTTTACTTCCTTGTCGATTTCATTGTGCTTGGTACACACCTTGTTGCAAACCTTAGCTCCCAAATTCCTGTAATACTTGGAAGAGCCTTCCTTGCTACATCTAATGTCGTGATCAATTGCAGGAACGGTCTAATGAAGTTGGCATTTGGAAATATGATACTTGAGCTCAATGTATTCAACTTGGCAAAGCAACCGGGTGATGATAAGGAAGTAAGTGAGGTCAATAGAATCGACACTTTATTTGAGGAGCACTGGGAGTTAGAAGGGATGTTGAAATTCAAGGAAGAAGGAATTGTGGATCTCGAGAATTATGATGATCAAGAGGAGGTAGAAGGTTTGAAGGGGTTGGAAAGGTGGATCCTTACATTTGAGGAGTTACCCCATCGAGAGAAGAAAATTTTTCTGTCGGATGAACAAAAGCCCAACTTGGAGTTGAAGCCCTTGCCCTCCCATTTGAAGTAATCCTATCTTGGTGCACATGAAATATTTCTGGTGGTCATTAGCTCTGCATTGAATATGGAACGAGAAAAAGAACTCTTGGATGTATTGAGAAAGCATAAAGGAGCAATTGGGTGGACCATTGCGGATATCAAGGGGATAAGCCCTCTTATTTGCACCCGCCGCATATATCTTGAGAAGGATTCCAAACCCTCCTAACAACCACAAAGATGGTTGAATCCCATCATGAAGAAGGTGGTGAGGGATGAGGTTCTGAAACTACTTGATGTGGGGATCATTTTTCCAATCGCCGATAGTAAGTTGGTTAGCCCCACACAAGTAGTACCTAAGAAATCCGGAGTTGTGGTGGTTGAGAATGACGAGAATGAGCTTATCCCTACAAGAGTGATCACCGGATGGAGGGTGTGCATTGATTACCGAAAGCTGAACGCTTGTACAAGAAAAGACCACTTCCCTTTGCCATTCCTCGATCAAGTTCTAGAACGAGTAGCGGGGCATTTATTCTACTGCTTTTTAGATGGATACTCTGACTATAATCAGATTGAGATTGATTTGGAGGATCAAGAAAAAACCACCTTCACATGCCCCTATGGTACCTTTGCCTACCGCTGCATGCCATTTGGACTATGCAATACCCTAGGGACGTTTCAATGCTGTATAATGGGGATTTTGAGTGACATGGTGGAAAAGATAGTGGAGGTATTTATGGATGACTTTTCCATGTTTGGGGATTTATTCAAGGGATGTTTGGCAAACTTGGAGAGAGTTCTAACAAGATGTGAGGAGAAGAATCTAGTCTTGAATTGGGAAAAGCGTCACTTTATGGTGACGGAAGGAATTGTGCTTGGCCATATAGTTTCAGTAAGGGGTATTGAAGTCAATAAATCCAAGGTGCAGGCCATCTCCAACCTCCCCATGCCAGGAGCCATCAAGGGCATTCGATCATTTTTGTGCCATGCAGGTTTTTATCGTCGATTCATAAAGAACTTCAGTGCATTGGCTCGACCCCTGACCAACCTACTGTCTAAAGAGGTCCCATTTAAGTGGTGAGATGATTGTGAGGCATCCTTTAAAAAACTTAAAAACATGCTAGTCACACCTCCAATCATGTGACCACCCAAATGGAATTTACCTTTTGAGCTCATGTGCGACGCGAATGATTACGCGATCGGCACAGTGCTTGGTCAAAGGGAGGAAAATAAACCATATGTGATACACTATACTAGCAAAACACTTAGCAAGGCTCAGATGAATTACACTACCACCGAGAAAAAGTTGCTAGCAGTAGTGTTTGCCTTAGATAAATTCTATTCTTACATCATTGGTTCGTCTATTGTTGTCTTTACTGATCACTCTGCTTTGAAATATTTGTTGTCTAAGCAGGATGCAAAACTGAGACTAATTAGGTGGATACTCCTCCTACAAGAATTTAACTTGACGATCAAGGACAAGAAAGGAATTGAGAACGTGGTGGCTGATCATTTATCCCGGCTTGTGGTGCAAGAGGCCAATGAGCACATTCTTATCCCTGACTAGCATTTGTTTTTAATTCATTCTGTATGTCATTGGTATGCTGATATATGTAACTATCTTGCAACAGGATAGATACCACTACAATGGAGCCTAGAAGATCGAAGACGATTTATGGCGGATGTGAAGTACTTCTACTTTGACAACCCGTATTTGTTCAAGTACTACCCTGATCAAATCATGAGGAGATGCATACCTGAAAATGAACAGCGGGACGTACTTGCATTTTGTCATTCACAAGCATGCGGTGGACAACTCTCGGCAAAAAAGACTTCGGCCAAAATTCTTCAATCAGGTTTTTACTGGCCCTCTCTTAGCAAAGATTGTGTTTTTTTTTTGTAAGGGATGGGATAGATACCAACAGTTGGGTAGTGTGACCCAAAGAAACATGATGCCCTTTCACCAATACTTGTCATAGAAATATTCGATTGTTGGAGCATCGACTTCATGGGTCCTTTCCCTATGTCATTTGGTTATTTGTACATCCTCCTGGCAGTGGACTATGTGTCCAAATAGGTGGAGGCTATCTTGACCAAGACTAATGACCACCGGGTCGTACTCAAATTCCTCAAGGAAAACATCTTTTCAAGGTTAGGGATGTCTCGTGCAGTAATAAGTGATGGTGGATCACATTTTTGTAATAGGCTATTTGTATCTCTAATGCTCAAATATGGCGTCACTCACAAAGTATCCACTGCCTATCACCCACAAACAAATGGCCAAGTCGAGCTAGCCAATAGGGAGACCAAGAACATTCTAGAAAAAATAGTTAACCCAAACAAGAAGGATTGCTCTGAGAGATTGATCGATGCCCTCTGGGCATACCGCACTGCCTTTAAAACTATTTTGGGCATGTCTCCCTACCGGCTTGTCTATTGAAAGGCTTGCCACCTTTCAGTCGAAATGGAATACAGGGCCTATTGGGCCATTAAAACTTTAAATTTCAACTTGAGAATGGCCGGTGAACATAGGAAGTTGGAAATGAATGAGTTGGAAGAGATTCGACAAGATGCGTATGAAAGCTCCAAAATCTCAAAGGAACGGGCTAAGATCTTTCACAATAATTCCATTGCACGGAAATCATTTTAGTCTGGTCAAAAGATGCTCTTATACAATTCTCACCTCTTAATTTTCCAGGAAAAACTCTGATCCCATTGGGATGGCCCCTATCTTGTCAAGGTGGCCTACTACCCCAACGGAGCTGTTGAGATCACAAATCCCGAAGATGGCCAAATATTCAAGGTCAATGGCCAAAGACTTAAGTCATTCTTCTAGGGTTTGAAGGGAAAGAAGTGGTTGAGGATTTGATGGATCCGGTATATCCGGACTTGGTCAGGGAGTAGCTAGTGTCTATGTTTTTTATTGTACAGTTGCTTTTATTTCTTAATGTTACTTTTATTTTATGTTACTTACTTTCTTTGGTTCGATAGATTTGTTTACGTTTTTTCAGATTTTGGTGCTTTTGTTGAAGCTCAATCGCGAGGTGTTCTCTAACCCTATTCATCTTTTTAGTGTCCCTCTTTGCATATCATATCTTTTTTGTTGCATTGAGGACAATGCATGATTCAAGTTGGGGGGTGAGGTGCAACATTTGCATGTTACACCAATATTGTGAAAATCTTTGCGGACAAGACCAATTTTTGGGTGAAAAATTCACCTATCACATATATCATATAGAATTTTTGTTGCATTAGTGAAAAATATGTGAAAATTTTGAAAATTTGTGATGGCAAATATCTAGAAGTTGATCTGTATTCCCTTATGAAGAGTGTATGGATTGGATGACATATTTATCTTTGTTGTGAACTTTGAGCACATGAGCATACCATGGAAACTGACCCTATGTATGAGTATCACATATGTATTGATTTTTGAACTCAATTGTATATGACCTTTGAATGTGTAATTTCAGCAATTTACGGATTGTATTCATATTTTAGGCTTGACATAAGTAATGGAGATGAGTAAGAGCCCATGTGAGCTTCAATGTCAATCCTTGTTTGGAGGGAACTTACATTTACTCAAAGAACAATTTTTCAATGTCAACTTTGTTCAATAGTCTCATCATACTTGTTTTGGTTAGGTGCATCTAGATAGTAGACTGACTTGTTTCAATTATACAATGTCATCCCATGCATACCTGGAAGTGATTTTAGGCCATCTTCGAAATACTTTGAGTCTTAACCCTTTTTCTTGTGCAAAGATTATCCCTAGTGCTGTGATTGAGCCTAATTTAAATTCGTTTCTCTGCCACACATTTGACCAAGCCAATGAAAATAAGAAATATCTGCCTTACCTTGGTTGTTCCTTGAAGCTAAATATGAATGATTGCAAAAAGTAAAGGAAGAGAGGTGTGGAAATTCAAATAAAGGGATGAATGATGTTGCAATTCAAAGAGTTCAATGGAAAAGAATGAAAATCTAAGAAAAGGAAGAAAATGGGTGAGAAGAAGAAAATAATGAACAAAAGAAAAGGAAATTGTTAAGGAAAAAAAAGAAAAGAAACAAAGAGTGTGGTGATGGTGTTAGCCTAGAAATCCCATAAAAAGGGAGATCTTTTTGAAATAAAGGTCATTCACTCGGAACAACCCTCTTTGTCATCCTATATCCTTCATTTCACTTACCTCATTACCACCCCAAGACCTCATTACAACCCTTGAAAGTCCTAAATGATCTAGAGAAATCATATGGGAAGTATACTTTTAAAGAACAAGAGAAGTTGGTTTAGCTGTCTAATGCCCTAGCATTCCTTTCATGAGATTATGCCAAGGTTGTTTTATTTTTCATATATGAACTTCATTTTTCGATTGCATGTGAGTGCACTTAGTTTTGAACACAAGATTCTATCTCACATGTACACATGGAGGGCATACCAGGAGAACTAGAGTGCAGTTCATTGTGTAAGAGTGACCTCCGGTGAGGTTTGCATTGAAATTGAATTTGGCAAGCTATTCGAATGTAAATTCTGTTGCATAAATGCTCAAATTACTTGTTTAATTCACACACACGAGTTGAAAATGAATTTGTAGGTGCATACTTTAGACTAGTATTTGAGACTATGGTTTTACTTATGTGTGCTTAGTTCAATCATTTGAGAAATGTGTTAAATAGTTCCATACCTGTTGAATAGGGGAATATTGCTCAAGTTTTTGATATTCGGGATGAATTAGGAATACCCATGTTATTAATTATGTAATTTGCATTTTGGGTGTTCATTTTGATAGTTAAAGTTAGAAATCCATTCCTTGTACATTGAATGCATCAAAATTTTAAATCACATTGCAAATTCGGTAATTAATTGGGCATGATGGCTCAAATTGTGGTTTACAAGTGGAGTACATGTTTAGGGTGGAGTAGAGGTGACAAAGAGAGTGTTAGGATGTATAGGGGAGGTCTTAAAATGAAAAAGAAGCGGGAAGGGTTGCCCAGCAGGAATTCTTTTGCAACTAAGGCAAATCGTACTGGTACGCTTTACTTGGAATTCCAAAAGTTAGGGTTTTTATTCAATTTCTTTCGGGAATCCCTTTCACTTCCCTCTTAAACTACACCCCCCTTTTCCACTGCTCTCTCACCCGAATTCTCCCTTAGACTTCCAAATCCCCTTCATCTTCCTTCAACCCTTCAAATACTCTCCCTTGTGCTGTGATTTAGGAAAATCAAATCTTGGAAACCCTAGGTGCTGAAAGTCTCTCAGGCCTTCATTTCCTTTCAATTTTCAAATTCTCCTAAAATCTCTCACATGGCTCGTCCTATAATGATTCCCCAAGATGATATGGAATTGATTGAAGGTCTCCTCTTGACTCTCTTCATTTTTCTGACAATGGGGGCACTATTGCTGTGCATGGCCCGAACTAAGAGGTCCGGACCTGACAACCCTCAATCCGAAGGGCCAAGCGAGAACCAAGGTGAGTGATCAAAGGAAGAAGGCAAGGCATGAAGCATAGATGAAATTGATCGAGGAGAAAAATGTGACCTGTGAAAGGTACCTTGATCACATTTCCCTTACCCCAAGGAACAAAGTTATTCGAATCATTGAGGCACATGATATGAAATTCTTGTTTGAACTGGTTGACGGTTTTAATTTGTCAATGTGTAGAGCGTTCTATCAAACTCTTAGGGTGGCGGATGAGAATGAGGTGGACGTATTGAAAATGAATGTTCGGGGTAAAATGTTTGTGGTGACCCCTAATGTTATTGCAACATTTCTAGGGAATTATGAGAGGCCACCAAATTTTCCACCACCCTATCCTCATAGCAACATCCAAGCAAAGAAAATTTTTGAATTTGTAGAATTCATGTATGAGGACCCTAGTAAATTCAAGGGACTTGTTCAAAGTGGGGGATTGAAACATTTGTATGGACTGTTAAATAAGCTTCTTCATTACAATCTTTTACCAAGGGGTTCTGAAAAGAAACCAAATCTTGAGAAGCTGGGTCTGTTGGACATTGTTATGTTGGGGAAAACTGTTGACTTTGCCCTTGTGATATGGGAAGTCATGAAAGACTTTGCCAAGACACAGAAGCCCACGAAAAATTTGCCGTACGAGAATTTGGTAACTTGAATGTGCATGCATTTCAAAGTAAAGACTTATGCGTTTGACAAGCTCTCTCCCCCAAACACTGGGGTGATTGGCAGGACTAGTAGCAAAAAGAGAAAGGCAATGAGTCGGGGGAAACGAGCTAAGACAATGGATTCTGATTCTGGGGTCCCTAGACCAGCTTTATCCGTTGGCCTATCCACAGCTGCACCGGAACGCTCTATCCTTCAACGCCTCGATGCATTGGAGGCTACGTTCCATGGGATTGAGGTATCTGTGCAGAGCATGGCGGCGATGATGAAGGAGCTATTTGTGCACACCTTCCCCGGGAGGACTATCCCAGGAGGACCCCCACCACATACTGTTGGCCTTTCTACATCTATTTCCTGCGCCTCAATAGTGGTTAAGATGGAGGAAGATGAGGATGATTCTGAAGAAGATGTGGAGGGTGGAAGCGACTATGATGAGGATGATGCCAATGATGATGAGGACGAGGAATAGGTTGTTGTAGTTTTTGTTCTTTCGCTTGTATTGGAGGGTATGTAATTAGAATGGATTCATTGGCCTGGTAGAAGAATTCGTAGGTTTTAGGCCATTTTGTTCTTTTTGATGATTGAATCCTTGTATTCCAACTTCAAAGCATAGTAATGAAAGAAACCACTGTTTTTGTTCAATCTTGTCCAATTTTTATTTTGATAATTGCTTTATGATTTTTATATTTTGATTGATTGGGTGAATTGCTTGTTTAAATGGAATGTTCTATGTTATACTTGTTATCTTGTTGTGGGACATAAATTTTGCTAAGGGACTAGCAAAACTCAAGTTGGGGGGTTGATTAGCACAAAAACATTGCATATACCATGTGCTAATCATCTATTTTTCACTTGCTTTTGGGGATTATATGTTTAGAATTGCACTACGTGAGCTATTAACAAAGATATTTGATCTTTGCAGGAAAAGATGCAATAAATAATGCTTCTTAAGGCCTTCCCAAATATGTTGAGGTGAATGAGGATGAAACGATGGCCTCTGGATAGCTCAGGAAATCACAAAATCAAGAAATCAGAAAATCAGGCAAACCGTACTGGTACGCTTAGGCCTCGGGAGTTCGACGTACCAGTATGCTTTGCTGAATCTGCCCAAAATTTGCAGATCATCCTCTGCTGCTTTGAGGGTCCCACCATCATATCTCCCACACTTCTCTGACACGCCTACAACACTATTCAACCTTTTCACACCTCTTTTTGGAGCCATGATGATCAAGGAGGAGAGAGGAGAGAGGAGAGAGAGTTGTTATATGTGCAGACAAGGGTCTGCACTTCCCTATCCAGCCCATTCCTGGCTGTAGCCTATGGATGGAAATCACATCACTCAGCTGGGAGAGGAGACTATGGACATTTTTTTTGGGGGGGGGGGGGAATTACTCTATTATTCAGTATTCCATACACTACACAGATATAGAGAGAGAGCGTCTGGAGAAGATGATGAATAGTGTTCTAAAGAGATAAATTGAGATTTTTACATTTTCTTCAATATATTATCTTGCAATCTCCTGTAAGAATCTTTAGAGCTTCATTGATTGCCATTAATGCTAGTTCCTACAAGTTCATTGCAAGTTTAACTCCCTTTTAAAGCTTTCAGCATTAATGCATTTATGTTCTTCATTCCTTCCTAGCTGTAAAATGGGTATTCATTGCTTTCACTTATAGCTTATGTTTGCTTGCATTTAGTTACTCAAGAACTTCATTCCTTTGCAATGCATTCTCATTTCATTGTTAATTTCATCCCAAGCATGAGTAGCTAAATCCTTTAGTTGGCAAAACCAAGGGGAACCTCCACTTGGGGATGCCATTTCAACTCATTCTCCTCCCTTCTTTCAAAGTTCAATGATTCGGTTTGACTGGGTTAAGGGTGGATAAGTTGGTGAGTCTTTGATATTTCATAGGCCTAGTCACGATTTATGCTTAGATACTCACCCATTTTATCCCTAGCTTCCCACGAATCAATCGAACATTTATACTCTATTGGAGGAGGGATTCGAGTTGAGATGGTATCCTTATTGGAGTGGCCTCTTGGATGAGCCAACATTTGTTTCTCATTACATTCTCACCAAAACACATTTCACCAAAAAACTTTCAACAACAAAAGATTTTACACTTTCTTTCACCTAAAAATCACCTTCCCTTTGGTTCACATCCTTCCCCGTGGAAACGACCTTGGAGTACCTCCAAGTAAAACACGATCCACAAAAATCTCTTTGCGCTTCTGGAGCATTTTTGTTCATGCACATAACACATTTCCACCATCTCATTTTCCCATCTCCTTGCCCATTCTTTTGACACCACTTAAAGGGAGAGTGACATTCCCCTCCATCCATATAAAATGCATTTTGAGGGATGATATTTAGTGGTTAGGGATAACAAGGAAAATAACCAAGCAATAGGATAGTGACAAACCTATCGGTAGGTTTTTCAAAAATCTGAATTTTGAAGAATGATTTGCCATTCTTTTGGGCCTTGTGTTCTTTTATACAAATGATGTAAATGGACAATAATGGAGTATAAATAGTGGTATATTGGGCCTAGGATGGGTCATGGGATTAAATGTACACACTTTATGTAATTGGGAGTGCCCGGTACAAGGGAGACACTACCTAAGCTTCGTGTTTTTGTGATCCCGGTTAAGGAGATACTATTGATATGATGTTGGGTTGTGCAACAATCACATGTACTTTCATAGGTTGATAGGCGATCAATGGTTGATAAAGGACCTCTAGTTTTTGGGTTGTAACAACTTGGTATTAGAGCATAGGTGTACGATTTACCTATGGCTTGATGAGGTATGGGTCTAGACCATTGCATTCATTATGCATTTCATGGTATGTGCTTTAATTGCTATACATTATGTGCTATGTGTTATGTGAATTATATGCATGTTAGGGTTAGAGAACATAACCTTCGGGATCGGAAAATAAATGGACAGGAGGGTTCACGGGGTAGATGTCTACTAGTGGCTGACAGATGCTCTACTAGTTAGACAAGGAGGCAAATCTCAAAGTTTGAACTTAATCCCTACTGTGGGATACTAAGTTAGTGGTCTATTGCTATTTGATGTGTATGTAGAAGGCAAATAGAGGAATAGGACGCGGTCAAGGCGATGGGCAGAACAACAACCAACTACTACTGGCTTTTGACTAATAAGCCTTCATGAAGGCCATTGGCACGGTGACAGCCACCATTGCACAGGCTAGTGCAATGTGGGGCAAGGAGGATCAAGTAACCTCCAAAGGTTCAAGGCACACAAACCTCTGACTTTTCTAGGAGGGGCGGATCCGATGGTGGTTAACTGTTGGTTCCAACAAGTCAACAAGATTTTAGAGGCTATGAAGATCACCTTCGATGCCACAAAGATAAGGCTAGCTTCATTCCAGCTAGAGGGAGAAGCCCATCTGTGGTGGGATTGGCTAAAGGCCTCGAAGAACTTGGAGGCAATGACATGAGAGAGTTCTATGAGCTCTTCATGGGCAAGTACTTCTTAGCGGCTGTTCGACATGCAAAGGCCTGGGAATTCTTAGAGTTGAAGCAAGAGACTATGATGATGATGGAGTATGTGTCTAAGTTCACCGAATTAGCCCACTTTGCCGACGATTATGTGGCCACCAACTTGGCCAAAGTGAGAAGGTTTGAAGATGGGTTGAAGTTGTCCATTCAGGGTAAAATTGTAGGTCACTACCTATAAGATTTGGACTCAATGGTTGAGATGACAATGGCCATTGATAGAGAGGTTGATGACGCATGAAGCATCCAGGAGACGGGTCAATCCTCTTCTTCTAGTTCAGGGAAGAAGCAATGAACTTCTACTCCATAGGGACACCAAGGATAGGGCCGTGACTATCAAGGCCAAGGCCAAAGTCAATCCTCCTAAGGCGGGAGACACTTCAGGGCTTCCAACCAGGCAGGCCCACATACATATTTCCATTGCCACCAACTGGGGCACATGAAGTGGTATTGTCCTCAGAGACAAGGATCTCACAGCTATGGAGCATCTCAGTCCCAATCGTCAGTGGGATATGCACAAACTTATTTTGCTCCTCCCTACCCCACCATGGGCCAAGAAAGTCAGTGTCAGTTTCAGGGTGTTGCAGAGGCGCCTACTACTTAACAAGCGGGGACTCTGCAATCAGGACAGATGGGCTAGGACATGGGTCGAGGACGAGGACAAGGACAAGGCATATAGGCTGGGACTTCAAGGACACAGGGACGAGTCTATGCCATCACACCTTAGAATGAACCAGTGGATCAGTCATTTATCCAGGGTACATTTCTACTTTCTCGCTTATGGGCAAGAGTATTGTTTAACTCTTGTGCATCTCATTCATTTATTGTTGCATCATGTGTGAGGGATTTGGGCTTGGAGGTTCAGACCATAGAAGAGCCATTGCATTTGAATTCACTCCTAGGAGCCAGGGTGTGTGTTGATAAGATATGTCAAGGTTGTGAATTAGAGATCTCGAGGGTTCTCCTCACCATTGACCTTAGGGTCATGGACATGTCAAAGTTTGACGTCATCCTTGAGATGGATTGGTTGGAGGCCCACTAAGTCGTCATTGATTGTGATATGAAGAGGGTCACTGCATACACGAAACGGTGTTTGTTTCAAGTTTTAGGGGGAAAAGCATGAAGCTTTAGCCCAAGCTGTGTATGACTCTCGGTGGCACGGACAGTTGATGGGTTGGCTTGCAAACCTTACTCTGGAGGATGAGGCGAGATAAGAGTTGGATCTACCTCAGGTTGTTTGCGAGTACGAGGACATTTTTTTGGAAGAACTGTTGGGATTACCTCCACATAAGGATGTAGACTTCAACATTAAGTTGCATCCGGGTACATCTTCTATTTCTATGACTCCATATAGGATGACGCCAACTGAGTTTCAAGAACTCAAGGTCCAATTATAGGAATTATTGGACAAGGGTTTTATTAGGCCAAACACTTCACCTTGGGGTGCTCTAGTATTGTTTGCCAAGAAAAAGGAAAAGACCTTGCGATTGTGTATAGACTATCGATAGTTGAACCGGGTCACTATCAAGAATAGGTACCTTTTACCGAGGATTGATGATTTGTTTGATCAGTTGAGGGGAGCATGGGCCTACTCTAATATAGACCTTTGTAAGGGCTGCCATCAGTTGAGGATTAGAGAGGCAGATATCCTTAATACGGCGTTCAGAACGTGATATGATCATTTCGAGTTCACAGTGATGTCATTTAGATTGACGAATGCCCCGGCAGCATTCATGGATCTCATGCATAGGGTGTTCCAACCCTACCTAGATCAATTTGTCATGATCTTCTTTGACAACATTTTAATCTACTCCAAGTCTGAGGAGGAGCATGAGGATCACTTGAGGGTTGTTCTCCAAACCTTGAGGGACATCAATTGTACACCAAGTTCAGTAAATGTGAGTTATAGCTGACGGAGGTGAAATTCTTGGGACACGTAGTGTCGGCTTTGGGTGTGTCAATTGATCTAAAGAAGGTCGAGGCGGTTATGAGTTGGGAGAGGTCAAAGTCAGTCTTTGAGATACGTAGTTTTTTGGGATTGGTGGGTTATTATTGGAGGTTCATTGAAGACTTCTCCCTACTAGCTGCACCTATGACGAGATTGACCCGGACGGAGGTTAAGTTCCAGTGGGATAATTCGTGCGAGAAGGCATTACAAGAGTTGAAGAGGAGGCTTACTTTAGCTCTTATTCTGATAGTCCCAAAGAGGGAAAAGAGGTACAAAATGTATTGTGATGCCTCCAGAGACGGACTTGGTTGCATTTTGATGCAGTCTAGGAGGGTGGTGGCTTATGATTCTCGGTAATTAAATAACCATGAGCAGAATTACCCCACGCACGACATGGAGTTGGTGGCCATTGTCTTTGCCTTGAAGGCTTGGCGCCACTATTTGTATTGGTGAGTAGTTCAAGGTATTTTCGGACCATAAGAGTTTGAAGTACATCTTTACACAGCAGGACCTTAACATGAGGCAACGTAGGTGGATGGAGTATTTGAATGACTGTGACTTCACTTTGCATTACCATCCCGGTAAGGTAAATGTGGTGGTTGATGCATTTAGTCGGAAGTCACGGGGAGTTGTGGCTAGTATGGCTTCCCAAGAGTGGTAGATGCTCAAGACTATGGGATAGTTTGGGCTACATTATCGGGGTCAGACTCAAGGTGTTTCAGGGAGCTTGGTGGCTATGTCTTCCCTAATGAGCATGGTGATTAAGTCCCAAGGGCAGGACACAGAGATATTATCCATCAAGGATCGGGTACAGTCGGGTAAAGGCGACGAGGGCTGGGCTATTCATGCGGATGGTAGTTTTTGATATAAGGGAGGAGTTGTAGTTCCCCAGTCTTTGAATTTGAGAGAGGAGATCCTTAGGGAGTTCCATTGCTCCCATTTTGCGATTCATCCAGGTGGCACGAAGATATATCATGATCTTCGTCACCAATATTATTGGGGTGGAATAAAGAGACACGTGGGAGACTTTGTCACCAGATGTCTCATGCGTTAGCAGGTTAAGGTAGAGCACCAGAGGCCAACAGGGTTACTCCAACCTTTGGAGGTAGCTGAGTGGAAGTGGGAGCACGTCACAATGGATTTTGTGACCCACTTGCCACGGACAGCACGAGGGCATGACAAGGTTTGGGGATAGTGGATCGGCTTACAAAGTCGAGACATTTTTTGGCAATGCGGATGACCTTCACACTAGAGAAATTCTGTAGGCTGTATATACGAGATATTGTGCGACTACATGGGGTGCCTATGTCTATAGTATCAGATCGGGACCCCAGGTTTACGACTCACTTTTGGGAGAGCTTCCAGCGGGCCATGGGAACACAGTTGATGATGAGCACATCTTTTCATCCCTAAAGGGATGGTTAGTTAGAGAGGACCATCCAGATGCTAGAGGACATGCGTCCTAGATCTCAAGGGTAGTTGAGAAGAGCATTTACCCTTAGTGCAATTCACCTACAACAATAGTTACCAGGAGAGCAAACAGATGGCACCCTACGAGGCATTTTGTGGGAGGTCGTGTCCTTCTCCTGTGCGTTGGACAAAGGTGGGAGAAAGACCCTCTACGGGTCCGGATTGGATTAGAGACACCTCAGAGAAGGTGGACCTGATACGAAAACATCTTTTTACAACTTAGAGCCGACATAAGAGCTATGCTGACAGACGATGGTGACCTCTAGAGTTTGAGGTTGGTGATCATGTCTTCTTGAAGGTGATGCCTAAGAGGGGAGTGGTTAGATTCGAAAAGTAGGGAAAGCTGTCACCGAGGTATATTGGGCCCTTTGAGGTACTCGAGAGGGTTGGTATAGTTGCTTACTGGTTGGCATTATCACCAAATTTATCGGGTGTTCACGCGATGTTCCATGTCT
Organism: Ilex paraguariensis; assembly: GCA_963454935.2. Lineage (NCBI taxonomy): Eukaryota > Viridiplantae > Streptophyta > Magnoliopsida > Aquifoliales > Aquifoliaceae > Ilex > Ilex paraguariensis. Next base: position 171,890 of record CAUOFW020008614.1, read on the forward strand.
ATATGCTCCGGAAGTATACACCAGATTTGACACATGTGGTGAATTGGGGTGAATTGATTGTTGATGCAGATGGGACCTTTGAGGAGGGAACATTGCGTATCATGGATAGTCGGAAGCATGTTTTGCAAGGTAAGACTGTGAGGCTAGTGAAGGTGTTGTGGCAGCACCGAGGTATGGAGGAGGCGACATAGGAGCATGACGACACTATACGTACTAGTTATCCGTTCTTGTTTGAGGATGGAGGTACATTTTTACAATTTTAAGTATAGTATTACTTGTTGCATATGCAAGCAGTTGAGTGTGTGAATTTTGAGGACTAAATTCTTTAAGAGGGGAAGAATGTAAAATCCGGGTAAATTTAAATTTTTTTACGAAAAAGAGCAAAACGATAATTTGCTACTACTGTACGAGTTGCAAATCTGAATTTTTCTAGAGTTCAAGTGACAAAATGAATCTCACTATTGGATTCGTCTTGCAAAATCTAGCAACCCTGTCAAATTTTGTTAAATTCTAAGATAATCGGATTGTGTTGCGTTTTACAAGACTATCGGGCCTCGGGTGACCCAAAAACGAATTTTCGAATAAAATTGTGAAAATTCGAAAATAATTTAAAGAAGGTTCATAGAAAAATATTTTTGAACTTGAACCGGGTTGAGATTTAATCGTTTCGGGGAGAAAACGGACCCGGGTAAAGAGGCCAAGTATCCTAGGAGTATAAATAGGGGAGAAAAATTAGATTTCTCCCCTATTCATCAGCTGAGTTTTAACGTTAAAAAGAAGAGAGGGAAAAGAAAGAAAATTCAACTTCTCTCTACAATCGACACCTCCTTGTCGCTCAAATCAACTCGAGCTAAGTATTAAAAGTTATTCTCCTCGACGAGCGCTACGTGTCCATACCAAAAAGGACGGATTCCACCGAAGTTTCCGAGGTGAGATTTGGGGAAAAATTCCAGGTTGAGATTGGGTGGTTTTCTTGAAGGTTCTACAACTCGTTTTACGTTTGAAGAGGTAGGATTTTCATCCTAATTAGATTTATTTCCAGCCTAGGTTTGAAATATGGAATGGGTAGGTTGATCGAAGTTGTATCACTTGCTTATTGTTGTAAAAAAATGAGGAAATGGGCATTGAGAATGTGTTGGATAATTTCTATCATGAATTAGGTCTGTGGAAATTACCTAATGTGATTTTTAAGTTGTGTGATTAATTGCGCAAATTATGTGATGACATGATTGGATGCCTTGAAGGTGTTTGAAATAAATGCAAATATGAAATTAAGTTTGTTTGCATGGACAATGTGAATTCTTAGAAAAATGGTGTTATGTGGGTATGCTATGTGTTTAGATTGTGTCTTGTGAATTAAGTGTGTTATTGATATAGATTATGTGCTAACATGCTTGGGATTTGATATTGGGTAGAATGTTAATATATGCTTTATGATATGTTAGAATTATGATGAATTTTGGAAATTATATGCTTTGGATATAATTGTGCATGGAATGGTGGAAATTGCTCATTTGGCATTCATTGCATATTGGTCATGATTTTGGCATCACATTCATGGACACTAGACATAATTGTGGGTGGGTGTGTGCATGGTTTAATCAAACACAATAGTTGATGGATGATGGGTGGGCTAGGGAAAGTTGGATCGAAGGTCTAACTGAGTTGCATGATTGCATGAAAAATTTGTGTTGGGTATAGCAAGATGGGCTAGACTCTCCCTCGGATGCAAGATCCGACTACTGGTTTATATACTTCCGACAATACAAGTCTAAAAAAGTGTGTCGATGTACAGAGTCGGCGATGAGACATCAAAAGTCCGATACCCAACAAAAGACACGTGATTTTCTTTTATAAAATAGTCATTTGATGTGAAACATCAATGGCAGGGGCTTAGGATGCCCAGGTATTCATACATGGCAATTGTCACGCCCTGAATTTCGACAAACCTGGGAATTGAGAGAAAAGGAAGAAGAAAAGAAAATGAAAGGTCATTAGGTTAGATAAATTGGTTTCTCATTTATTTTTCACGTTTTTCCAAGTTTTTCAAGTCACTTTTGTTCCATTTTTAGCATATTTCTTCAAGGTTTCTAAACCCCCCCCCCCCTTTTGACAGCCTCCCCACCACTTTTCTTCCATTGTTTCTAAGCTTTTTTCCCACCTAATATTCACAATATTTCATATGNATTTCATATGCATAAGTATATCACAACCCACCCTCACTCGGTGGCCACAATTCATGTAAATTAAATATACATCATTTGTTGTCAACATACACATCTAGTTGTCTCAATATACACATATGATACTCATTAAATAAAGATATCCTACATATCAATTGAGTTTACACTCTTACACTTTAAAATGACCCAAGGTCTATAATCCATTACTTTTCCAAACTGAAATACAAGTCATTTGGGCTTATGCCCATACATACAAAATATGCCCCAAGTGCCAAATAGCCATTCAAGTCCCCTTTCCTTCCTTCTTTTAAGACTTCCTCAAGTCTCAAGTACCGAGAACTTCATCTGTAATATGATATCCCACGAATGGGTCAGCTTAACTACTGGTATGACAAAATGCTAATTTCAGGAATAAATTTAAGGCGTGGCATGTGCAAGTGTACATTTTAAAAACTACAACCCCATAATCCCTCAATGCTATGCAATATCAATATGCATGACACACACATGACACTCTATGCCACCCATGTCTCGCTTCACGGTCCGCCCCCGTCAGCTCGCGAGTACTGTCATTGGCTAGATTTTGAGTTTTTCACTACAGGATCTACACCCTTATAATGCATAGCACCAAGTGCTTAACCCACACTATGTTCCAAGAATTCATGTATGCTAAGATGCCTTGATTTTTCTCAATATGAATTCTATGAAACATTTCATCAAACACCTTATCTACATGAATGTGAAGCACAATTCAATGGATTAAACATATGATCAAGTTTCATGTTCATTACTGTCACAATTTCTCAAAGAAAATACAAATACACAAACTACTCACTCATGGAATAAATCATAACTGTCAAACCACAAGAGTTTCTCTACATGAACATAAGCTAGAATATAATAATCCAACACATAAGTAAGGTACACCTTTATCATAGTAACAAATTGTCAAGAAACTCAAAGAACACAAAAGTACTTTAACTTGTAACTCTAATTTTTCAAAGCAACTACCACCTAAATGATTTTCCAATATCAAGTAAACACCTAAATTATTCAATCAACATATAGCAAGACAAGAAAACTTAAATCTATTCCCAACTTAGAAAAATATCAAACTTGAAATAATTTTTCTTAAACCAAGAGAGTTGTGTTTGCTATATAGCCAAACTGATAGGTGAGAATGTAGCCCTTGTTGAGAGGAACAACTTCTTATAAGGAAATCTTGCAACAATTTTGGCCTAGGAATGAATTTTGGTGACTTGAAACTTGAAGAACTTAGGGTTTTTCTTCTTTTTTTACTCCTTGAACGTGTACTGCCCTTCTTCAGATCAAAATGTGATATTTTTTACACTAAGGGAGCTATATTTATAGTAGAGGGCAAAACTACAAAATAAACCTTTTGCCCTTGATGAATGCAGAACCCCGTTACACTACAACTCGTCCCGAAACGCCTCAATTTGATATTTTATTTTAACCAAAGTTCTTAAAATTATTTTAAATGAAAATTTTTAAAAAATAGATTTTCGCTAGTCGGCGGGTTTGGCCGGTCCCACCTAAGCTACCCGAGATACCTTTTTTGTCTAATTTTTGAAACTATTTCTATTTAGGTTCAAATTCGCACAGTAGGTGTATTTTAACATTCTAAGCATGTTTCTCTTCTATGATATACTCAAATTATGCTCATAAACATAACTTATGCCTAAATGATGCATATGTAGTACCTTATCAGTAAATGGTGCATGACTAGTGCCCTACCGACAAAACTGAAAAATTTATCTTCACTTTTTAGATCTCTACATCCTTCCCCCCTTAAAGAAATTTTGTCCCAAAATTTAAAAATGTACCTCTATGAATAAACAATTCTGGATACCTACCGCGGACTTCAACCTCACGCTCACATGTAGCCTCTTCGACCCCATGATGGTTCCAAAGAATCTTGACCAAAGGGATGATCTTGTCCCACAAAACCTAGTCCCTTGAGTCCAATACCTCCACATGCCTCTCATTATAAGAAATATCATTCTCCACTTGAAGATCTATCCAATCTAGCACCTGTGAAGGGTCAGGCTTGTACTTCCTCAACATCAACACATGGAAGACATCATGAACCTCAGATAGCTGTGGTGGTAATGCTCTTATAGGCCACCTCACCAACCTTCCCAAGGATCTCAAATGGTCCCATAAATCACAGTGCCAATTTCCCGCTATGCCTGAATCTTCTCAATCCCTGCCGTGGGGCTACCTTGAGGAACACATGTCCCACAACATCAAATGATCGAGGTCTCCGCCTCCTGTGTGCTAGAAACCATCTGAGTGATTAATGTGCAATTAATCTAGAGTTGGTACAATATATAGGTAGCAATATAACAATAATTTCAACAATTATAACCCTTATTGGAGGACTCATCAAAACTTTTCTTGGAATAATAATCAAGCCCAACCTTCTACTCCAAGACAATCATACCCACCAGGCTTTCAAAATAAAGCTCCACCATAGCAGTAAAAGAAGTCAAATTTGGAGGATCTACTTTCCAGGTACATAGCACAGAATGAGACAAGGATGAACAGTATGGGAGTATCAATCCAAAACCTAGAAAATCAAATGGTTCAACTCGCTAATGCCATTAACAAATGACCTCAAGACACTCTATCTAGTGATACGGAGATCAATCTTGAGAGGGAAGGTAAGGAGTGCTGCAATGCTATTACATTACGAAGCGAAAATGAGTTAGCTGAGGTTGTTGGTGGAACTCCAAAACAATCACATGGAGATGATATTGAGGGTAAAAAAATAAAAGATAGCAAGAATGTGGAACATGACAAGAAAAAAGAAGATCTATTTGCATGTTCTAATGGAGGTAATCCGAGACCTATTGTGCCTCTCATGCCGTTTCCATAACGTTTGCAAAAACAAAAGTGGGATAAACAATTCTCTAAATTCTTGGAAGTGTTTAAAAAACTCCAAATAAATATCCCTTTCATAGAAGCAATGGAAAAAATGCCTAACTATATGAAATTTTTGAAGGAAAATTTGTCAAAGAAGAGAAAACTAGGCAATTTTGAGACAGTTGCACTTACGGAGGAGTGCAGTGCTATTCTTCAAAAGAAGCTATCACCAAAACTCAAAGATTTGGATAGCTTTACAATTCCATGTACAATAGGTAGTCAATTTTTTAGGAAAGCATTGTGTGACTTGGGAACTAGTATTAACTTAATGCCGCTCTCAATTTATCAGCAATTGGGTTTGAAGGAAGCAAAGCCTACTAACATCACATTACAACTTGCGGATAGATCACTCACTTATCCAAGGGGCATAGTTGAGGACGTTCTAGTTAAAGTGGATAAGTTTAGTTTTCTAGTTGATTTCATAGTCTTAGATTGTGAGGAAGATAGAGAAATACCTATTATTCTTGGGCGACCATACTTAGCAATGGGGAGAACACTTATCGATGTATAGAAAGGTGAGCTAACTATGCGAGTCCAAGATCANCAGTATGGGAGTATCAATCCAAAACCTAGAAAATCAAATGGTTCAACTCGCTAATGCCATTAACAAATGACCTCAAGACACTCTATCTAGTGATACGGAGATCAATCTTGAGAGGGAAGGTAAGGAGTGCTGCAATGCTATTACATTACGAAGCGAAAATGAGTTAGCTGAGGTTGTTGGTGGAACTCCAAAACAATCACATGGAGATGATATTGAGGGTAAAAAAATAAAAGATAGCAAGAATGTGGAACATGACAAGAAAAAAGAAGATCTATTTGCATGTTCTAATGGAGGTAATCCGAGACCTATTGTGCCTCTCATGCCGTTTCCATAACGTTTGCAAAAACAAAAGTGGGATAAACAATTCTCTAAATTCTTGGAAGTGTTTAAAAAACTCCAAATAAATATCCCTTTCATAGAAGCAATGGAAAAAATGCCTAACTATATGAAATTTTTGAAGGAAAATTTGTCAAAGAAGAGAAAACTAGGCAATTTTGAGACAGTTGCACTTACGGAGGAGTGCAGTGCTATTCTTCAAAAGAAGCTATCACCAAAACTCAAAGATTTGGATAGCTTTACAATTCCATGTACAATAGGTAGTCAATTTTTTAGGAAAGCATTGTGTGACTTGGGAACTAGTATTAACTTAATGCCGCTCTCAATTTATCAGCAATTGGGTTTGAAGGAAGCAAAGCCTACTAACATCACATTACAACTTGCGGATAGATCACTCACTTATCCAAGGGGCATAGTTGAGGACGTTCTAGTTAAAGTGGATAAGTTTAGTTTTCTAGTTGATTTCATAGTCTTAGATTGTGAGGAAGATAGAGAAATACCTATTATTCTTGGGCGACCATACTTAGCAATGGGGAGAACACTTATCGATGTATAGAAAGGTGAGCTAACTATGCGAGTCCAAGATCAAGAGGTTACATTCAATGTATTTTCAGCTATGAAATTTTCAAAGGAAGCGGAAGAATATTTTTGGGGTGATTTGGTGGAAGATGTAGTGAATGAGGTATTCGTAGGAAGCTGTATTTCAGATCCCCTTAAGAACACCAAGCTAGATAAAAAGAAGGTAAAAAGGTGGCATGATAAGAAGATCATTGAGCGAAAGTTTGAGTAGGGTCAAGCTGTACTCCTTTTCAATTCATGGTTAAAGCTCGTCCCAGGAAAACTCAAATCAAGGTAGTCAGGGCCATTCATTATTACTAAGGTGTTCCCGCATTGAGCGGTTGAAGTCGAGGAAACCAATTCAAAAAGAACTTTCAAGGTGAATGGGCAGAGACTGAAGCAATATTGGGGCGACAACATTGATTATGAAAAGACCTTAATTACCCTTGTCGACCCGGGATAAAACAGGAAGTAGTCAGGCTGAAGACTATAAAATAAGAGCTATTTGGGAGGCAATCCAAAATTTAGCTTTTAATTTTTAATTCATGTTTATGTCAATTTAGTTTTTTTTACGAGTAATTATGATATTAGATTATTAGTGCATTTTAATTAGTGTGTCAATTGCCTGCAGGTACCAAGGATAAAAAAATATATATATAGTGGAGCTTGCACAAGCGTGAAGGAGTCAAGATCAGTAAGGCAGCACTCCAGCGCCCAAAAATAGCGCCCTAGCGCTGAAACATTGCCTGGCCAGCGCTGTAGCGCCAAGGGTAGCGTAGCAGCGCTCGCCAGCAGCCTACAGCACTGACCGAGTGCCTCAAACATGCACCTAGCCCTTCCAACACAACAACCTAGCGCAACTGCCCTTGCTCTTGAGAAAATCAGCATTAAAACCCACACTTTAGCGCCACTTTCATGGACTGCTCCTGAGAAAATCAGCATTATAAACCATACTTTAGCGCCACTTTCATGGACAAGAAGCTCACCACATCAACTCCTACTCTTCTAAAATCTCAAACATCTAAAAATCTATTCACCCTAACTCTTTTTCACCCATAATTCTGTTCAATCATCTTGAATCTCCCAATCTCCTTTATATAACAATCTTACCTCTCATGTGCATCAATGAGTTTCAACTAGCACCAAGGATTCCTGCATTCTCCATGGGTAACATCAAGCTTTACAACGTAAGGACCTTCATAATTGAGTAGTCACCATGTCTTCAAAACGCCAAAAAGGGGAAAGCTCTAAATCCTCCAAGCCATACGATAAAAAGAGTTTTTTTTTAGCGAATCGGCTTCGGAGCGATTTCATACTTTGTTGGCGAAAAAGGCATTGATTCCTGAATGCGGCCTTCACCCCAAATTAGACACAATGATTGACTTGTACATCGATTGGACTCATTCATGGAGTACTCAATGGAATTCAATTCCGCGCTAGTCCAGATGTTTAACAACTGTGGTTTCAAATCAGGCACACCTCCACTGTAGTTTCCTAGTCCACCTATGTTTCATGAATACACTCCCGACTCAGCGGACGATGAGGACGCTGACGACGACGCCAACTAGCGAATTCTCAGAGAAGTCCTCTATCTTAATTTTTCCTACTTTATACGTTGAGGACAATGTTTAGTTTAAGTTTGGGAGTGTATTCTTGTTTGATTAGGTATGCATTTAGATAACATGTTTTTCATTTAGATGGCGTATTTTAGTACGACTTGACCAATGAGTTGATTGAATTTGATTATGACCAATGATGAATGGTGGGATTAATTGTCAATTCAAGGGAAATTGATGAACATGTTGAGTCTGTAGTTTGACATAGTAGTTGGTTTTATACTGTTTGTGATCTTTTCATTCATGAGCACAAATCTATCTGTTTGGTTAGTTATTATTTAGAAAATTTATTTGGTTAAATGCTTGTGGGAGATATCATTAAAACTCTAGAAAACTTATTTAAGCATCATTCAAAGCAAAATTGAGACATTCATATAAGTTTGGAAGAAATATTGGTTATGATGGGTTAGTATAAAAAAAGAAGGAGCTTTTAAAAATTATTTTGATTTGATCCTTCACGAGTTAGAAGAAAAAAATAGGAAAAAAAACAACAAGAAATGGGCATGTGGTGAGTAGAGATGGAGCGTAAAACGTACTCACTCATAAACACATGCTAAAAACGAGATGGAGTGTAAAATGTACTCGTTCAAGAAAAGGCAAGATTGAGCGTAAAATGCACTCGTTCAATTGAAGGTGAGACGAAGCATAAAATGTACTCACCAAACAAATAGAAAAAAAAAAGAGAGAGATGAAAAAAAAAATTGTGTACCTTCTAGTTATATGTTTGCCTTAATCAGCAGAGGTTAATGTGAAACGTAAGTTCATAGAGTTGATATTGAGTATCTCCTAAGAAGCGTTTGATTACATAAATGTATCTGGGTGAAGACTAACTTGAATAGTTCGGATATGTACATTTATTTAGAGGGTCATTAGCGGAGGTAAAATTAAGGAGTATGTTGAATTGTTAGACTTCGCACTATTTTGAAGTTTCATGTGAATTATTATTTGTAATAACTTTTGAGCCCATTATTCAAATTCATATTGATCCATTATTTGAGTAGTTGGTTGTTAGGGTTAATTTTTATGGTTTTTGTTCTTAGTATTTTGTTTGAGGACAAGCAAAGATTTAAGTTTGGGGGTATTTGATAAGTGAGTTTTATACCTATGAATTGAGTATTCTTGACTTGATGAAATTGGAAGTTTTCAAGTATTTTATGTTCCTTTTTATTTGTTTTGTGTGTTTTAATGTTATTTTGTAGGGAGCATCATTTGGGAGGAAACAAGGTCATTTGGAAGGAAACATGGTCATTTGGTAGCCTAAGTATTGAATTATTCGAAGACTAAGCAACAAGGGCAGCTGTAGGCATAAAAGGAGAGCAGCGCTGCAGCTCTATAAGGGTAGAAACTCAGTGCAGCTGCGTTGATTTTAGGGGCTGCAGCGCATGTTTTAGCTTGGAAGACGAATTATGGCTTGTTTTTGAGTAAAAATTGAACTCTAATGCTACATATATGTTAGGCTTTGAGTTGCAATGAATATATACTGATAAGGGGGGCTGCTAATAGAGGGTTAACCAAGAATTGAAAGGAAATTAAAGGCAATGATTGAAAGAAGCAACACGAAGAAGATTGGACTTGAAGGCTAGAGAGAGATTGAAGATTGCAACTAAGTTTTCATTCTTTTCTCTTACTTTTAGTTTTTGTAACACTCTTAAAACTGGGAGTCCCATTGACCATCCGTCAACCCGGGAAAATGCCCGTGAATGCCGTTGGATCCGACATCATGCTAATATTATCTCATTATCAGAATTTCAAACTCACTCATAACACCCATGTTTTATTAGTCATTTAATCCTATTGAGGTTCTATGTACCCCCAATATATCTCATTTAAAGTCCATTTGTATCATTCGAACTAAAAGATGCACAGCCCAAGACACTAGAAGAAAAATAAATAAAAAATTCAAAATTTGCCAAAGCGTACCGGTACGCATGGCTCACTAGACCTCACCGTACCGGTACGCTAAGTCTATTTTTCCTTGTATCATCAGTTTTCGATTTGCAATCCAATCAAAACCTTTCCAAATTCATCCCAAACATATATAAAGATATTTTCTACATTATACATGTTTCATACAATTCTATTACAACCCATTCCATACAATTTACATGTCAAAATGGAATTAAATCAAAAGTTTTACATAAAACTCGGTTCAAGAGCCACAACCCGACTTTTCTTCACTCTCGAGGCCCCGAATGTGTGTCATTCACTGGAATATGCTCTGTACCTGAAATTTTTCCCGTATAGGGTGAGCTAACGCCCAATAGAATATTTGCTACAAACGCTATTCCCCACCTAAGTGCATATGAATGTATACATGCAACAACACACAATCAATATCCATTCCAATGCAAGAATATGCAATTTATGTTGGAATCTATCATGTCATGCCACGAAATGAGATGAGACTCACTCATGCACATCAACCCCAAGCCCTCACCGACTCTTACCATACTATGCAATGCAAGTGTAAAACCCTAGTCATTGATGAAATACATCCAATGATCATCTTTGAAACAAAACTCATATGTTCATAAAAATCAATTCATTTTTGGATGTTTCCCACCAAATGAATCATTTGTACAACCAAAACCATGTGTCTTTATTTGGGTAGTAGACTTTTGGTGTTGCACCACCGGCTCCACACGCCGATACACTTTTTGGACTTGCACCGTCGAAGTGTATGAACCAATAAACGAGTCTTGCACCCGAGAAGGGATTTATCCCTTCTTGCTATACCCGACACAAATTTTTCATGTATGCAACCGTGCGACTCAGTAGGAAATTCAACCCCACTTTCCCGAGCCCACTCATCAAACACCAAGCATGATGATTGATCCAACTATGCACACACACACCCATACTCATGGTCATGGATGCGTATTTCCCATGCAAATGCAATGTAGTGCACCATTGCAATGTCTATGTCATACATAATATGCAATGTATGCCAATGAGCCAAATTAAACCACGCATCTCTACATGTGTCATGACAATCTACATCACATGTATATAATCACCAAAATTCATTATCATGTCAATAAATCAACTAGCATATATCAACAATCCTTCACAAGCATATTATACATAAATTATGCCATAATACACTTCATTTATAAGCTCTATAAAACACATGGCATGCTCAAAATATCAAGTTTCAAGGAATTACACAAGTACATTCCTTATACCAAACTTAGCTAGGAATTGGTCTAGGCCATTTTCATACCCATTTTTCCTTATTTCCCACAACCTTAGTCAAGTGACCTAGGTTATTTTATACCCTTACCAATAACATATTACATCCTAGGTAAGAAATAAACTAAGGTAGGAGAAACCCTATCTCTTGGCGCATAAAAGAAAGGAAGAAAACTTCAAGAACATTCCCAAGCCCCAAACCTTTGATTTTTTCAAAATCCACCTCTTGGATCTTTAGTGAAATCCTTCATTCTTGGTATGTTCGTGTACCCCTCGCCGCGTAGATCAACTTTAACTCTTGGTCCGACAAATTTCGACCAACGAAACTCCGTAAATCGAAGGAGAAAGGTAGAAATTTAGGTTTTTCTCTTCTCCCTCTTCTCTTCTCTTCAACGCCTGAATCAGGCGGCCACTTGGGTGAGAAATATTTGATTTTTTAGATATTAAACCCTTATTTATATTTTTTAATTGCACAGTCCACATTGCCCCGCACGTTTATCACTCCCGGGTCCGTTTTTTAACCCGAAATGTATTAATTAAATTTCGATTTCAGTTCAAATAAATTTTATTTGAACTTTTATTCAATTATAAGGAAATTTTATAATTTCCATTTTTGGGGACCTTAAAAAGTTCATTCGTCACCCAATTGTCTCAAAAAAAGTGTAAAATTTGACTATCTTAAAATGCTATGAAAATTGACATGGTAACTCAATTTCGCGATATGAATCCAACGGTGAAGTCCGTTGCTCCATCTAAGCTCTTTAGAAATATGCATTTTAAACTCGCATAATAGTGAAAAATTATCATTTTGCCCTTTTTTCAAAAAAATTTTAATTTACCCGGGTTTTACATTCTTCTTCCCTTAAAAGAATTTCGTCTCCTAAATTCACACACACATGCACATACAATCACATGCATATACAACAGTCGTATAACTCTAAATGACTATTAGGGTGTACCTCCATCATCAAATAAGAAGGGATAATTAGTACAGATAGTGTCCTCGCACTCCCACATCGTCTGCGCCACTCCTCGGTGCTGCTACAGCACCCTCACTAGCCTCATGGTCTTGCCTCACAAAACCTGATCCCGACTATCCATGATGCGCACCAGTCCCTCCTTGAAGGTCCCATCAGCATCAAAAAAAAGCTCTCCCCAATCCACCGCATGAGTCGGATCTGGGGTGTATTTTTGGAGCATAGAGACATAGAATATCGCGTGAACACCCAATAGATTTTACGATAACGCCAACCGGTAAACAACTGCACCAACCTTCTCAAGTACCTAGAAGGGCCCGATATACCTCGGTGACTACTTTCACCGCTCACCAAACCTGACCACTCCTCTCTTAGGCATCACTTTCAAGAAGACATGATCACCCACCTTAAACTCTATAGGTCGTCGTCGTCTATCAGCGTAGCTCTTGTGCCGGCTCTGAGCCATGAGAAGACGCTTCTAAATCAAATCCACCTTCTTGAGGTGTCTCTAATCAAATTCGGACCCGTAGAGGGTCTCTCTCCCACCTCCGTCCAACAAACTGAAGATCAACACGGCCTCCCATATAATGCCTTATAGGGTGTCATCTGTATACTCGTCTGATAACTGTTGTTGTAGGCGAACTCTACCAAGGGCAAGTGATCTTCCCAGCTACCTTTGAGATCTAGGACGCATGCCCGTAGCATGTCCTCTAACGTCTGGATAGTCCTTTCAGACTGACTGTTTGTCTGGGGATGGAAAATAGTGCTCATCATCAACTATGTCCCCATGGCTCGCTAAAAACTCTCCCAAAAATGAACCATAAATCTGGGATCCCGATCCGATACTATAGATACGGGTACCTCCATACAACCGGACAATCTCCAGTATATACAACCTACAAAATTCCTCCAAGGTGAAGGTCATCTGCACAGCCAAAAAGTGTGCCAACTTCGTAAGTCGGTCCATAATCACCCACATCGCGTCATGTCCCTGCGATATCCATGGCAAGTGGCTCACAAAATTCATCGTGACATGCTCCCACTTTCACTCGGCCACCTCCAAAGGCTGGAGTAACCCCGCTTGCCTCTGATGTTCAGCCTTAATCTGCTGACATGTGAGACATCATCTGACAAAGTCTCCAACGTCTCTCTTCATCCCGCTCCAATAATACTGGTGACAAAGATCTTGGTACATCTTTGTGCCACCTAGATGCCCAGCAAAACGAGAGCAATGAAACTTTCTGAGAATCTCCTCTCTCAATTACGTAGACTAGGGAACCACAATCCTTTCCCTAAATCGAAGACTACCATCCAAATGAATGGCCCAGCCCTCATCACCTATACCTGACTGTACTCGGTCCCTAATGGATGATAATTCTGCATCCTGTCCTTGGAACTCAATCACTCTGCTCAATAGGGAAGGTGTAGCCACTAAACTTCACAAAGTACCCTAAGTTTGATCTCCATAGGGTAGCCCAAACTATCCCACAGTCTCGAGCATTTGCCACTCCCGGGAAGCCACACTAGCCAAGACTCCCCGTGACTTCCTACTGAGTGCATCAGCCACCACATTTACCTTACCCGGATGGTAATACAAAGTGAAGTCGTAGTCCTCCAGAAACTCCATCCACCTGTGTTGCCTCATATTGAGGTCCTGCTGTGTAAAGATGTACTTCAGACTTTTGTGGTCCAAAAATACCTCAAACTGCTCACCGTATAAATAGTGGCGCCAAGCCTTCAAGGCAAAGGCAATGGCAGCCAACTCCATGTCATATGTGAGGTAATTCTGCTCATGATTCTTTAACTGCCAAGAACCATAAGCCACCACCCTCTTGGACTGCATCAATACACAACCGAGTTCGTCCTTTGAGGTATCACATTACACTGCATACCTCTGTCCCCTTTTCAGAACTATCAGAATAGGAGCTAATGTAAGCCTCCTCTTCAATTCCTAGAATGCCTTCTGTGTACTTTGCCAATCCCAAGAAACTGCATATCATGGAGACTGACTTCGATCTCCCCTAATTCATAACTGCTTCCACCTTTTTCGGGTCCACGGATACACCCGAAGCTAACACTACATGTCCCAAAAATTTCACATCCGTAAGCCAAAATTCACATTTGCTGAACTTGACATATAACTAATGATCTCTCAACATCTGGAGAACGATCCTCAAGTGACCCTCATGCTCTTCCTTAGACTTGGACTAGATCAAGATGTCATCAACAAAGACTACAACAAACTAATTTAGGTAAGGCTGAAACACCCTATACATGAGATCCATGAATGTCGTTGGAGCATTCGTCAATCCGAATGGCATTACTGTGAACTCGAAATGCCCATACCGCGTTCTAAACGCTGTCTTAGAGATATCCGTCTCCCTAACCCTCAATTGATGGTAACCGGTGCGGAGATCTATCTTAGAGTAGACCCACGCTCCTCTTAGCTAATCAAATAAGTCATCAATCCTCAGCAAAGGGTATCTATTCTTGATAGTAACCCTATTCAACTGTTGATAGTCTATGCATAATCGAAGGATTTTATCCTTCTTCTTGGCAAATAGCACCGGAGCGCCCCAAGGTGAAGTGCTCGGTCTAATGAAGCCCTTGTCCAATAATTCTTACAACTGGACCTTGAGTTATTGTAACTCAATTGGTGCCATCCTATGTGGAGTCATAGAGATGGGAGATGTACCTGAATACAACTCAATGGTAAAGTCTATATCCCTATGTGTAGGCAATCCCGGTAGTTCATCCGAAAAAATATCCTCATACTCACATACCACCCGAGGTAGACCCAACTCCTGTCTTGCCTCATCTTCTAGGGTAAGGCTTGCAAGCCAATCCATCAACAGTCCGTGCTATCTAGAGTCATACACGGCTTGAGGTAAAACATCATGCTTTTTCCCCTGTAACTTAAAACAGACACCATCAGGTGTGTAAGCAGTGACCCTCTTCCTATCACAATCAATAACGACCCGATGTACCGCCAACCAATCCATTCCGAGGATCACATCAAACTCTAACATGTCCATGACCCTAAGGTTCACGGTGAGTAGAATCCCCAAGATCTCTAACTCATAGTCCCGACATATCTGATCAACTCTCACCCTAGCTCCTAGGGAAGAACTCACATGCGGTGGCTTTTCCAAGGTCTCAACCTCTAAGCCCAAGTCTTTCACACATGATGCAGCAACAAATGAATGCGATGCACCCAAATCAAGTAACACTTTAGCCCATAAGCAAGAGAGTAGGAATGTACCCTATATCACCGACGGATCTGCCAGTTCAGTCTATGGCATCATGGCGTAGACATGCCCGTGAGTTCCCGAAGTCCCGGCTTGTGAGCCTTGGCCTCGACCTCGACCTCGACCCATGCCCTGGCCCATCTGGCCTGATTGCGAAGTTCCTGCACGAGAAGTGGTAGGGCCTTGTGCAGTGTCCTGGAATTGATATTGGCTCCCCTGGCCCATGGTGGGGTAGGGAGGAATGTATTAAGTCTGTGGTTGCCCCACCAAAGTCTGGGACTGAGATGTCCCATAGCTTTAGGATCCTTACCGCTAAGGGCAATCATGTTTCATGTGACCCGGTTGGTGGCAATGAAAACATGCCCGTGAGCCTGCCTGGCTAGGAGCCCTGAAGTGTCTCCCGCCTTGGGAGGATTGACCCTGGCCTTGGCCTTGATGACCGCGGCCCTGTCCTTGGAATCCTTGAGGAGTAGAAGTCCTCTGCTTCTTTCTCGAGCTAGAAGAAAAGGATTCGCCTTCCTTCTTCTTATCTTTACCACCCGCTTCCCGGATGTTCCATGCATCTTCTACCTCCCTCTCAATGGCCATAGTTGTGGTGACCATTGAGTCCAAGGCTTGCAGAAGAAGACTCACAATTTTACCTCAAATTGACAACTTCAACCCATCCTCAAACTTCCTCACCTTGGCCACATCTATAGCCACATAATCGTTGGCAAAACGTGCTAATTCTGTGAACTTAGCCATGTATTCCATCACCGACATCGTTCCTTGTCTCAAGTCTAAAAACTCCCGGGCCTTTCCATGTCTTGCGGCCGCCGGGAAGTACTTTCCCATTAAGATCTCCTTGAACTCTACCCAAGTCATAGCCTCCAAGTTCTTGGAATCCCTCACCCAATCCCACCACAATTGGGATTCTCCCTCCAACTGAAATGTTGCTAGCGTTATCTTGGTGGCGTCGGAGGTGATCTCCATAGCCCTCAATACCTTATCAACTTGTCGGAACCAATGGTCAGGCACCATAGGGTCCGCCCCTCCCATGAAGATCGGAGGCTGATGTGCCTTGAACTTTTGGAGGTTGCTTGAGCCTCCTTGTCCTCCACTTGCACCAGTCTGTGCAATGGTGGCAGCCGTAGCACTAGCCTGTGCTATGGTAGCAGTCGTCATTCCAATAGCCTCCATTAAGGCTTGTTGGTCAAAAACCGGTGATGGTTGGTTATTATTCCGTCCACCCCGATGTCCCCTTCCTCTAGTTGTCATCTACACACATGTCAAATGACAATAGAACGTTCACATAACATCCCAAGGTATGGATCAAACTTGAAACATTGAGATTTATCTCCCTGTTTCCCTAGTAGAGTCTAGCCACCCACTAGTAAACATTTATACCTTGAACCATCCCGTTCATTTCTGTTCCGACCCCTAAGGTTATATTTTCTAACCCTAGCGTCTCTCTCCATATACATTTTACCATGTATATCATTCACATAATCACATAACATGTAATCATGTAACAAAATGTAAGCACATAAAATAAAATATACAATGCATGCAAGGGTCTAAACCCAATGCCCATAAAGCCCTAGGTAATCCATTTACCTATGCTCTGATACCAAGCTGTGACACCCCTAAAATCGGGAGTCCCATTGACCATCCGTCAACCCGCGAAAATGTCCGTGAATGCCGTTAGATCCAATATCACGCTAATATTATCCCATTATCGGAATTTCAAACTCACACGTAACACTTGTGTTTCATTAGTCATTTTAATCCTATTGAGGCTCTATATACCCCAATATATCTCATTTAAGGTCTATTTGTATCATTGGAACTAAAGGATGCATAGCCCAAGACCCTAGAAGAAAAATAAAAAAAATTTTAACATCTGTCAAAGTGTACCGGTACGTGTACCGGTACGCATGGCTCACTGGACCTCACCGTACCGGTATGCTGAACTCTATGGATCTCACCGCGTACCAGTACGCTAAGTCCATTTTTTCATGTTTCATCAGTTTTCGATTTCCAATCCAATTAAAACCTTTTCAAATTCATCCCAAACATGTATAAAGATATTTTCTACATTATATATGATTCATACAAGTCTATTACAACCCATTCCATACAATTTACATGTCAAAATGGAATTAAACCAAAAGTTTTACATAAAACTCGGTTCAAGAGCCACAACTCGTCTCTTCTTCACTCTCGAGGCCCCGAATGTGTGTCATTCACCGGAATATGCCCCGTACCTGAAATGTTTTCCATATTGGGTGAGTCAACGCCCAATAGAATATTTTCTACAGAGGCTACTCCCCACCTAATTGCATATAAATGTATACATGCAACAACACACAATCAATATCCATTCCAATGCAAGAATATGCAATTCATGTTGGAATCTACCATGTCATGCCATGAAATGAGATGAGAGTCACTCACGCACATCAACCCGAACCCTCACCAACTCTTACCACACTATGCAATGCAAGTGTAAAACCCTTGTCATTGATGAAATACATCTAATGATCATCTTTGAAACAAAACTCATATGTTTATAAAAATCAATTTATTTCTGGATGTTTCCCATCAAATGAATCATTTGTACAACCAAAACCATGTGTCTTTATTTGGGTAGTGGACTTTTGGTGTTGCACCGTCGGCTCCACACGCCGATACACTTTTTGGACTTACACCGTCAGAGTGTATGAACCAATAACCGGGCCTTGCACCCGAGGGGGGATCTATCCCTTCTTGCAATACCCGACACAAGTTTTTCATGTATGTAACCGTGCAACTCAATAGGATATTCAACCCCACTTTCTCGAGCCCACTCATCAAAGATCAAGCATGATGATTGATCCAACTATGCACACACACACCCATATTCATGGCCATGGATACGTATTCCGCGTGCAAATGCAATGTAGTGCACCATTGCAATGTCTATGTCATACTCAATATGCAATGTATGCCAATGAGCCAAATTAAACCACACATCTCCACATGTGTCATGGCAATCTACATCACATGTATATAATCACCAAAATTCATTATCATGTCAATACATCAACTAGCATATATCAACAATCTTTCACAAGCATAATATACATAAATCATGCCATAATACACTTCATTTACAAGCACTATAAAACACATAGCATGCTCAAAATATCAAGTTTCAAGGAATTACACAAGTACATTCCTTATACCAAACTTAGTTAGAAATTGGTCTAGGCCATTTCCATACCCATTTTTCCTTATTTCCCACAACCTTAGTCAAGTGACCTAGGTTATTTTATACCCTTACCAATAACATATTACATCCTAGGTAAGAAATAAACTAAGGTAGGAGAAACCCTACCTCTTGGAGCGTAAAAGAAAGGGAGAAAGCTTCAAGAACTCTCCCATGCCCTAAACCTTTGATTTTTCCAAAATTCACCTCTTGGATATTCGGTGAAATCCTTCATTCTTGGTACGTACGCGTAGCCCTCGCCGCGTAGATCAACTTTAACTCTTGGTCTGACGAAACTCCAGAAATCGAAGGAGAAAGGTAGAAATTTAGGTTTTTCTCTTCTCCCCCTTATCTTCTCTTCAACGCCTGAATCAGCCGGCCACTTGGGTGAGAAATATCTGATTTTTCAGATATTAAACCCTTATTTATATTTTTTAATTGCACGGTCCACATTGCCCCGCACGTTTATTACTCCCCGGTCCGTTTTTAACTCGAAACGTCTTAATTAAATTCCGGTTTCAATTCAAATAAATTTTATTTGAACTTTTATTTAATTATAAATAAATTTATAATTTCCAATTTTTAGGACTTTTGAAAGTTCATTCGTCACCCAATTGTCTAGAAAAATGTGTAAAATTCGACTATCTTGGAATTCGACAAAAATTAACGTGACAACTCAATTTTGTGATACGAATTCAATGGTGAAGTCCGTTGCTCCATTCGAGCTCTTTAGAAATATGCATTTTAAACCCGCATAATAGTGACAAATTACCATTTTACCCTTTTTTAGAAAAATTTAAATTCGGGTTTTACAGTTTTTGATTTTCTAATTTGTTGTTGAATTAGAGAATAATGTTTTTCAATTACGTTATGAACTAATTTTTTTTTAAGATTGCAACAGAACCAGATGTCTAGTTAAATTGATCTACTCTCGTTTCTAGTTCTTATTGATCATATAAGTTGTTTATCATATTTTGTGCTTTATATGGTTGTGTGGCTAGCAATTAATTTGATTCCCTAGATGAAATTGGAAGATAAATTCTAAGTTTTGATCTGAATATGATATCATGCGTCTGGTTAATTCTTCTTCGGATTGAATAGCTGGGTTTTTGTATAGGATAGGAATATACCTATATGTCATGTGTAACTTTTATGAGAGTTTAAACTTAATGAATCTTTTCTAAATTATTTTGCATATGAATATAGTAATTTAATTAGGAGAAATATTTTTATCTAAATATCGGAAGAGGTTTGATAAATAATTTTGAGTTCTCAGTTAACAACTTATTCTGATTAATTAACTGAAAAAAGAGTTAGGAAGATTTATACAAAACATTAGGGGAAGTTTTAATCTTAAGTTCTTTTATCTAGTAAATTCAATTCTTGATTATTAATTTTAGATTTAATTTTAAACTAGTCATTTCATAGTTCAATTCCAATTGTTTAAATAAAATTGAATTGATATAAAGTTAGTACTTGGAAGTTATTAGTAATAATTCTTCGTGAGAATGATACTCTACTTCTCATTTTATTACTTGTTGATCGAGTATACTTGCACGTAAATTATCAATATCAAATTCAGATAACATTAATTGTAATTCAGACCATACTACTGCTAAGTTTATAACATCAGGATTTACTGGCCAATTAAGAGGTTGGTGGGATAACTATTTAGGTTTAACTTAAAGACATGAAATATTAAATGCAATAAAAATAATAACAGCAGAAGATGGGAGTATTACCACTCAAGAAGATGTTGTTTACACGTTAATACAAATAATATTAAAATATTTTGTAAGGACAGACTTACAAAGTATAGATAAGAGTAATGAACCATTGATATTGTATTTGATATTGATATGAGATTTTTTGGTTCAATAAAATTTATTGGTGTTTGGTTGATTGATTTTATATATAAATTGATATTGAATCTATTCTAAATTGAAGACCATTGAATTTTCTCATATTTTAAAGTTTGGTTTATTGAATTTTTTTTAATGAAAATGTTCATCTAAAAATAACTTTCTCAAATTTGTTTATTAATTTTTGAATTATTATCCAAACATATATTTAAGTTGTTCAAACAAGTTTTATTGTTTTCCGTTCTGTAAAACTGTTTTTGAAATCATCCAACCAAATAAGTTTTTCGTTTCAGAAAACATCAAAAATATTTTTTTAAAACTTTTCTCCAAAATTATTTTCAGATACTATTTTTTGAGATGCAAACCAAACAGGGCCTAAATGTTTAAAACTAAATAATGAATTTTAAGTGTTGAACACTGAATTCTTTAATTTGAAATTGTTTGGTATATATTGAAATTTAAGTGTCAAATTGAATCAATTGTTTGATAAATAAAAACAATTAAAATCTGAAAATAAATAATTTTTCTATTTTACCCTTATCCTCTTTACTTTACACCTCTTTGTTCAATATACATAAATCTGCACATATTCTGTCAATGTTCTTGAGTATAACATATTGCATCACATTAAATACTACTCTCCACAACATGTTACAAAAATTTATCTTGACATATAGAAGCAAAAATTAATTGCGTTTTTAAGAAGTCAAAAGATAAGTACAAGGGAAAGGTGTTGCCTCCATCTAAACAGTAAGGTCGTCTGTTGAGGATGACGAGCTTCTCATACACCTGATCTCAACGGCGAAATTGAGAAAGTTCCAACCTTTACCTTTGAGAATGACAGGTCACAGTAAATCTTAAAAATTTTGGCTTGTATCTGGATGGAACTTAATTCATTAAATGATTCAATTATTGTGTTATCAAATAAACTTAATTCATTATTCAAATAATAAGTTCAGTTTTAGGCATTAAGTGGAGCAATCAAACAGTCCCTTAACCCACTAAAACTCCTTAAGGAGGACTTAACCTCAATTTTCATATAAAATTTGCCCTTTTTTTAATTTTTGTTTTATAATGATAAACGATGTGAGGCACCCTATTATGGGCTTTTATCATATCATACGTTGGATAATAAGTTTATTCACCCCCAAATTCTATTGGTGTCAACATCGTAGTTTGTGTATGAAAATGTATCATTTATTATGTGATATGTCTTTTTATATATGAATGTCTAAGAGTTGAAATTTATGCTAAGTATTCCTTCTCTATTTTTTCCTTCTTTTTTCTAGAGGAATTTTCTGTTATTGGATTGGCAAGTCGTATTTATGGGCAAGAATGAAACACAGAATGCGTTGCACAATCCTAATCCACATAGGCGAAAGGCCTACATAAAAATTATCCAAACTTGACATAAAGTCAATAGCATAATTCCCAAATCTCAAATTAGAAAAATTTAATCCTGTTCAGACTAGAATGGGTTCCCTTAATTTTTCTTAACTATAGTTTTATTCAATATGAGACAATAAACAAAGCCAACAAAAGTGTACAATATATTAAATCTCATTCTAATCGTCAACTTTTTACAGGTGCAACTTTCAGTTTTTGCTTTAAAAAAAAAAAAAAAGAAGCACATTGTGTTGTTATTTACATGACGTCGTTTCATTATGTGTGCACAGCAGTAAAATTCATCCTCCAAAGTTACACGGCGCCCTTTTATTATATGTCCCACAAAACTAAAATTCTTCCTCCTGAAAAAGAAAATTGTCCCTCAAAACTCAGCTGCCATAGCTCTGCTTCACTCTCCCACCCAAAACTAGACAAACAAAACTCTTTCCATAAGGAATTATGTAAAGAAACACAGCCGAACTAAATAATAATAATAAATTATTTGATTCTTTATCGCAAGATTTATTCATGTTTAAAACAAATCACTTGTGTTAATCTTGTTTATTTCATATACCCTTATGATTGTTAATACACACGTGCACTATATGTTTGTTGTTAAAATAATTGTTTTATATGTAAAGGAGTGAGATTGATTGTGAGTGAATTCATTGAAGATTAGTTAAAATCAGTTTTTTTTTTCCTTCTAGAGAGAGAGAGACCTTTTCGCTTAACGGTTTGCCGTTATTCATGGTTTGTTCATCTTTTCCCAATCTGATCCCCCCCCCCCCTAAACCACCAGATCGTTTTTTAGATACCCCTTTCTCTTCTCTAAATCCATCTCTTTCTCTTCCTTCCCCTGCTAGGTCATCTTATGCATCTCTGTTTAAATCACAACCTCATGCTTCCATTCACCATGCATCGAGACAACACATGTTGCTGCTCAGTTTTCACAGCTTCGGGCCCCCTCTGCTATTTTGAAAAAGCCACCAATAAGGGTTACTTACAATAACGAAAAATGACTGTTGTTTGTTCTCGGGAGAAGATGAGTGCAGCATGCAAGAACTTGGATCTGACGATCATTGGGAAGTGTTCTTATGGCAGGCCTTCATTGGAGGTAATCTTAAAATTTATAAGAACTAAGTGGATGGTTAAGAGTGATTTTTTTTTGTTGGGAATCTAGATCCAAGAGTGATTTTTTTGTTGGGAATGTAGATCCAAGACATATTATCATTAGGTTTCATTCGTATGAACATTTTATTAAAGTTCTTATGAGGGAGGCTACCTACATAAATGGTCACCTCTTTCGATTCTTTAAATGGTTCCCTGAGTTTGTTTCTGGAATGGAACCCACAGAGATGCCTATTTGGGTGCCTCTTCTAGCCTTACCATTACATTTGTTTCAAAGGGAGTTTTTGGACGATATTATGAGTCCAATTGGGAAAGTTTTGGCCATTGATGGTCCAACTACTAACTTAACAAGACCAAGTGCTGCAAGGGTATGTGTTCAGATCAACCTTTTGAAGGCTAATCCCGGTCGAATCTAGTTGGAAATGGGTGGGCTTAAAGGACGATGGCAAAAAATTGAGTATGAGAAGGATTGTAAGTACTGCACCACTTGTTCAAAGGAAGGGCAGGACGAAACAGATTGTAGGAAAAGGCGTAAGCCTTTAGCAAGTAATGAAGATGGAGGAGTGGGAAAGGTGATGCAATGTTTAGATCAGAATGAACTACAATCAAAGGATGGAATGGGACTTTTATGAAACGCCCTATGATGAAGACACGTGTCCTCGGTTTTGCTAAAACACTGTTGTTTGGATCAAGCACCATCGGCGACGAATGCCTCGCCCCCGAGGTACCAACCAACACGTGTCCTCGGCAGTATATTTTACAACCAACACGTGTCCTCGGTCATCTATGTATCTCGGTCGCATACCTCCCTCGGTCCCCGAGACGAGCCTTTCCTCGGTGCCGAGAGTTACTCCGTCCTAGACGCTTCATCTACTCCAGGATAAAGCTACTGACGTACAGGTCATCAGCCTATGCCAGTCTAGACTATTCATCATGACCTCGTCTTACACAAGTAATGTCAGAACATACTGGAATACAGAGGTCATAGCCAATACGTGATGGACGCGTGGCATATGATATCACATCAAAGACAGACAACCGCATACTGTTGCTGACACGCGCTTTGGGAAAGTAAACAATTAATTGCACCATTCCCTTGATGAGACTGCATTCAATGCGGTAAGGCTCGGAAGTGAAAGACAATAAATGCTCATATTACAGAGCATTTATTGCATCCTCCCCGAGAGGAGCATATTGTACCGTCGGCATCCCGACGACTCGACATTAATTGCTCGGGACCCCGAGCAGTCAATTAGAGAAGACATTCCTCATCAAAATCAATACACACGCTACCTGTGCCTAATGATCACCTACTGACCACACTGACAGCAATCATGAGCTTTTAAGGTATAAATACTCCTCCCAAAAGGCAAAGCGGGTATGCAATCAAAAACTCTCTACTACAATACATTTTTCTCAGTGTTTTCTCCTTCCTCTCTCTCACTCAAAGACTGACTAGACCGTCGGAGGGGATACGCCGAAAAACACTCCGGCGCCCTTCTAACTTGTTCTCCTTTGTTCCAGGATTCTTTTTCAGCCTTACTGGACCGTTCTCCCTCTCACCCAGGGTCTCCCGTTGCCGTTCCAGGTTACCACCGGACCTCGCAGGCTGTTCCAAGCGGCGTGGTTGGTCACTCAACCGGCTCACTCGAAGTTCACCAAGGGAGAGATCTGTTCTCGTTTTTTATATTGTGCAGGATCTTGCACGCACAATCTGGCGCCGTCTGTGGGAAACGACTAGTTTTCCTAGTTTTTTCTCTATAAAGAACAGTGACCATGGTGAACAC